>CAKAKR010063664.1:13839-32375 GCA_916700685.1 Adelosebastes latens | reverse complement strand
ATAGTACTACTGCTAACAATAATAAGAATAAGAATAACAGCAACACTAATGTTATTGTTATTCTTATTATTATATAATAATAAGGTGAATGCTTCTTACTTATAGTAAATGTAGTTTAATATTATCAAATATGATAGTAGTACTACTGCTAACAATAATAAAAATAAGAATAATAGCAACACTAATATTATTGTTGTTGTTATTGATATTCATCTTATTATATAATAATAAGATGAATACTTGTTACTTATTGCAAATGTAGTTTAATATTATCATATATAATAGTAGTACTACTGCTAACAATAATAAGAATAACAATAACAGCAACACTGATATTATTGTTGTTGTTATTATTGCTATTCTTCTTATTAGCCTATAATAATAATAAGATGAATACTTGTTACTTATTGCAAATGTAGTTTTCAATACTTTATCCTATTTCCACAGGTTAAATTCCTTTTTGACTATTGTAGCATCTTATTTTAATTGCCCATGCATGTATTAATAACATCTTCATCACAGCAGCATCCCGGCATGTTTTCCCTGCAGACCTGAGACTCATAAATAGACACCTCCACGGGTGATCAGGGATGCACCACAGAGAGGTGTAACATATTTATACAATGTGTCATGATTGCCACCCATGCAAATCAGCAGCGGTGGCATCGGAAATGGACTGTACCAAGAAGAGAGAGAGAGGGGTGCTGGAGCATCCTCGGCAGGCTCTATATGTCTTTAAAAAAACTGACAACATCTTTGTCGACGTTTGATGCAAAAGCACAAACATAACATTACATATTGTGCATTTAACACGTCTTGTTGCTGACTGACGCTTTCTGTGTTTCTCTCTCCTCTTTGTGACACCCCTCCTGGTGAAAGCCTCGGTTTTCTGAGCTGGGTGGTAGGGACTGTCATCCTGCCTGGACGCCTGGGTTTTTTAGGAGAGAAGAAGTTGGCAAAGGGATGTGACTGCGATGATGGCGCTGCAGCTGAAGAATGGGGATGCAGCTTACTACCAGAGTGCAGATTACTGCAGAAATTACACATCACCGCCTGTCAGCTATGGTGACAGCAGCCATTATCTTGCACGATTGCCAGGTAAGGAGAGGCTTATACAGGATCTCCCCATCTCTGACTGTCAGCAGCAGTCTTATATATGCACCAGGATGGAGAAAATCTAACCAGAGGCATTTGCAGATGAGGAAAGGTGGATGTTGAAACCGGTTGGTGCTGCTGTTATCATCATCATAATGTCATGTATAGAGGGGTGCACCAGCCATCAGAGCATGGATGGATGCTGCGATGCAAAAATCTGACTCTAATGGTCTCTTGTACATGTAGGAGAGCTCCGGGGTGACTCCAGGTTTGATGTTTAATTTGAAACAGCCTCATTGTAATGTTCACTTTCATCTCTCCTGCATGGCAGTCAATCAAGTGGTGGTTGTGTCAGAGCAAGTGAAGAAATATAGAAACTGCTGCTATACATTTACTGCATTGCTTGTGCTGCACAGATGATGATGATGCTGGTGACATGTGGCAATTACACAGCAAGTGTTTCTTTACTGCACCTGCACAGCACGCGTTCCTGGTTGGTTTTTTAGGGACTTTTGAGGACAGCATGTGTCATCACGTATAGCTGCATAGATGATCCAGATTTACAGCATGAGACTGATCAATCCACCTGGTAATAGTCCTGCCATTAAACTGCCATCTTCATTGCATAGACTGCATGAAGTCTCACATTAGAGTTAATGGAAGTTCTTGCAATTGGTGTATATAGGGCTGAAAACAGTAGGTGGACATTTTTGGTCACGATTTTGGTAAATCATCAATCATTTGCGTCATCATAAGAGCAAAAATACCAAACATTTGCTGGATTTAATTAATCAAATCTGAGGATTTACTTGCTTTTTTCTGTTTTATATCATTATTAATTCAATACCACTGGATTTTCCAACTTTTTGTCAGCCAAAATAAACAATTTTGGTCTCTGGTAACTCCTGATGGGCTTAGCTATAGATGTCTAGTGCTAGTTATTTTCTATAACGAGGAATGGATAATCAATATAGTAATAGCAGCCTATTGCATAGGTCAGGTGACTGATGTTCAAAGTCTTTAAATGGGTATAACACTCACTTTATGTTAATTATTATGAAAGACATTCAAACCTTTTGTGCCACTGAAATATAAAAGTGGAAGCGAGGCTTTACTGTAATGGTACAGTAAGTACATTGCAAAGTACAGTAAAGACATATGTGGTCTTTGCTGCTTTCTGCGGTGCCCAGTGAAGCAGATGGAATAAGTGCAGGAGGCATGTGATTCTCATCGCTCCATAATTGATGTGACACAAGACAGTACGACGACAGAAACTCTAGAGAAAATTAAGACTTGGCCTATTTAGAGATTCTCAATGGAGGCCATGATATTATGAGACTCCAGGACAGGAGGGGTGGTTCTAAAACCAAGAAGTCTTTAGTCAAACTTAAAAAATCTGACAAGTGATGAACTGATAAATAACTTATGAGGTAGTTTACTTTTTTTTTTTGCAACTCCAGCTGATTCTTTTGAGACTTTGAGAACAATGTCGCTCCACGATCACTTGCTGCCTTCTGCTTCAGAGACTTACATAAGACTGACTTTGACTTGCAAAGTTGATTGAGTCCTCTCCAAAAACTCAAATGCAAAACAGCTAAGTGTTTTGTTTTTTTAAACATTGCAGCAAGGTCCACTGCTGTGAACTTGTGTGCTGCAGCTCTGTAGACTGCACTTTGTGGGCCTGGGTCTGGGACAAAACTGACCTTGGCTTATCTAGCTCACATTAAAACCATGGAAAGGTAACAGCCCTGTTCTGTTTTCAGGCACATGACGTACATGAAATTAAAGTAATTTTACACGAGGTAGCACCACCAGGAGTTGAGGAAGTGGGGAGGACAGTGTTGGGAAAACAGTTAAAAGCAACATCTTCAAGCTTACATTGTAACTGGTATACAGTGAAGTCATGTTAGTCATCTATATTGTGGTGGCACAATGAGTATACTCTGAGCTGCTTAACGGATGATATCAAGCAAAAAGGGTCAGCCGCTCTTTGTGCTTATAATTGCTGCTGCAGTGAGGTTTCCTGACTGCTGTGCAGGCGGTCTCAATCAGGGTTGAAGGGTTCTCATGAGGCTGCTGCTGATTAGATTGATGATGTTCAGTTTGTGGAGCTTGATTGGTGGATCTGGTTCCTGGTGGCATCTATAGTGATTGTCGAGCATTGAGGAGGTGTCTAATTCAACAACATGTCGGTCTCACTCAATGAATATTATGAATATATATGAATACTTGAAGCACATACTGCTCAAAACTTGTCCTACTGTAATACCTTTTGGGCACTCTTTCAACATTTTAATGGCTATAGTATATCCATTTATTTTCTAAATGTTGTGTGTTTATTGTAACATTAAAGCCATGTAATTCCAGTTTTGTCTCCATCTTTGGTACTAAAGCTGTCATCGATGTTTCTTCAATGCACTTTAAGTGTGTCTGAAACTTCTTTGTCTTTAAAGAGGACCTATTATGCTCATTTTCAGGTGTATTTTGGGTTTCTACTAGAACATGTTTATGTGCTTTAATGTTCAAAAAACGCTTCTTTTCTGTCTAAAACGCTCTGTTTGAGCTCTGCTTTGAAAAGCCCAATCTGTTGTGATTGGTCAACCAAACCAAACTCTTCGGACTCTGTTCCAGCTCCACTCTAACTAGCTTTTTTTGAGGGCATGCCAAACTAGCTGCTAGGCAGGTATTATGCAAATGTGTTACTTGGTGACATCACCACGTTACAGAAGAAAAGGCGGGACTTCAAGCAAGGTGTTTCAAGCAGTTCAGGAGCAGTGTTTCTGTGGGGGAGAGTAACTCTCTTTGAAGTCAACTTTGGGCTTTGTAAGTTTGCATACCTTTTACATGCACAAAAAAACTATATAACACAGTAAAAGAATTGGAAAAAAGCACAAAACCACAATAGGTCCTCTTTTACTTTTTCTGTTAACGAAGCTTGAGTTTCTGTTAGTCCTACTTTTCTTTGCCTGTCCACTCACAATGGCCAATTCAAACCCACTTCTTCTGAGTTTTGTTACAAAGAAATTGCTGTTGCCGTTCCCTACAGATGCCAGAGAGTCTCCTAAGAAGGAGCTCCAAAAAACAGCAAATGTAAAAGCTTTCATAAGGAGAATATGTTGAAACAACACTCGCAATGCCAATGAGTAGTGAAACTGATATTTATTTATTTACGCGCAACTGCTGCATAATATTACTTTATTAATGTGTAGTAGGCAACTCATCCAGCCCTGCTGAATCTCCCACAGTCTCATCTTGCAGTTGACAGGACTATACTGTAGTAAGGTCAGTGCTTTGTCCAGCATACCTTTCTGCTGAGGTCAGCCAGGCCAGGTGACAGACAGGCAGCCAACTGACTGGACAGACACACTGACGGCGGACAGCAGTCGGAAACACAAACACCTCAGGATGTTATTTTGAGTCCATGAATCACTGCCATTGGGCGTCCAATTGGATTCCAGATAAAAGCTTCCAGCACAGTGAGTTTTGACACAGCTGTTGACCTATTACTGACCTGACAATATATGCGGCTACACACACACACACACACACAAAATGGAGCATTAGAGCGGCACAAACGAACATACAAATTGTACATTACCTTCCCTAATATAACGCTCTTTCTTTCTTGTTTTCCTTATAGATACACACTCATGCCTACTGTGCACACACACACACACAAACACACACACACATCAGCCTATTCGAGCAGTCACACTTCAGGCTGTGATCTCTTCCGATCAGAGAAGCTTGAGGATTTTTATTGCCACTGTCTTTGTTTGTGTGTGTGCACAGGCATGTAACATCCTGTATGCATGACTGCAGGCGCTGCAGGCTCAGCCTAATCTTTCTGATGACCACTGGAGTGTGAAGCTCCTCTGTCCGAGAATGTGTTTCCATTCGCCCATCTCTTTACATCTCTCCTGCCTCAGGGCTCCGAGAAAAAAAAAAATGCTTCTTCTCTTAGTGTCACTGTACATTCATGTACATTGGATCTTCACCAAGATCCTTCTCAATGTCTCAATGATGATCTGTCAATAGACAATATCCACATACAGTCTGATCCAGTGTAAACCACATATTTATCTTTGCCAAGGAAGGGATGTTTTCTTTATTTTTGTTTTAGTCTGTCAGCCAGTAGGATATCCTAAAAACATATATACAGATTTCAATGAAATTTGGTGTAAAGATAAGCAATGTGGGCCCAGTGTCTGGTGCCATTTATAAATCACTTTCTTTTTATACAACTTCCGAGCTGTGCGCCATTGACGCAAAATTCACTTTTCTGGATTCCTTGCTTCAAGACAAATTCAAGATTCAAGATTCAAGCCCTTTATTGTCATAGTGTGTGTAGTACAACAAAATTAGATTGTGACAATCCCATAGGTGCTAATGAAAAGATAATACAATAAAAAAAGAGATAGTACAATATAAATATAAAAATATATATAAGATAATACAATATAAAAATACAATATGTATCTTGGTGAGATGACAGTTTTGCCAGATGAATGCACAAAGTGTCCGTCATATAATTATATAATTATTGCACAGAGCGATCAACATATGTTATTGCACATATCCCTAACAGTAGATTTACAGTATTTACATTGCACAAAAGTGACCAACGTGTTATTGCACATGTCCGTAACAGTAGATTTACATTGCACGTGTTCAACTCAGACAGAGGAGATGTCAGAGTTCAGGAGGTTTATGGCAGTTGGGGAAAAAGCTGTTTTTAAGTCTGTTTGTGCGTGTGCGGATTGATCTGAAGCACCTGCCTGATGGGAGGAGCTTAAACAGGTTGTGTCCGGGATGAGTGCTATCCTTGATGATGTTTTTGGCCCTTCTGATACAGCGAGTGTTGTGAAGGTGGTCAAGTGATGGCAGCTCAGTGCCAACAATGACCTGTGCTGTTTTCACAACACGCTGCAGGGCTTTTTTTGGCAAATTTGGTGCAGCTGCTGTACCAGGCTGTCATGCAGTTGGTAAGGATGCTCTCTGTGGTGCATCTGTAAAAGTTGAGCAGCAGCTTCTAGGGGAGGTTGAAAATCTGCCAGAAGAGAAAGAGATCATACCCACGTCTACCTCAACAGATTATCTTCGATAGCAGTGTTTTTCCACTGCTCAACCTAAAAAATTTCCAACCAATTTATACCAGATTTGGTATGTAACAAATTTGAATGAGCCCAAAAAAGAAAAAGAAAATTCTCACATATTGAACATTGGAAGAATTCATCCTTGTACAAAGCCCAAATATTCTCCAGTCTGTATTTTGGTACAGACACAGATCAAGATGCAGAATAACAAGACTAAGAGCCTACAGCTATGCTAACAGGTCTGTGAGGATGTACTGAGGAAGTAGTAGCAGTAGTGTTATCACGATACGGAAATTTCTAACTTCGAAACGAAAACTATTGATATTCGATACAATTTTCGGGAAAAATTGACAAAACATATGGGGCATCAAATTTTAGATTTTTATTAAAAGTAAATAGCGGAGGGTGTGTCAACTCGCTGTCGGAGAGAAGAGAGAGAATTGAGATACTTCACTGGATAAGTGAAAACATGCTGACATGCTGGTGGCACTAGATTAGTCATTAGGATTAATCGTCTGTAGACCATAAATACTAAATCTCATGATAATCCATCCAATATTTGTTAAAATATTTCAATCTGGACCAAAGTGGTAGACCAACCAACCGACATGGCTAAAAACTTCTAAATATGTTCTATTATCGCATGAACTTTCTGAATGTTTTCTAGTTTCCTTGAATACAGTAGTAGTAGTAATGTCCATACAACACCGTCTTCCTCATCAAGGTTACTGAATTTCCTTGTAAGACATTTCTTTGATTTGTAATATCTGCCCCCGTCTAGAAGTAACGTGTCTGTCGTCCACAGGCCCAGAGACCATGATGAAGCCTCCTCTGAGTCTCTTCAGCCACCCCCAGCAGCTTTTCCACCACATGGACTCTCTGCACCAGCTGGGACCTCCACCAATGGCGCCTACGCAGCCTCTCGGCCCACCACCCCTTGCCCCTGCTCAGGCAATTGGACCCCCAACTATGGTTCCTACCCAGACTCTAGGACCCCCTCCCATGACTGCTGCTCACACATTAAGACACCACCCCATTACCACACCACACAGCTTAGGCCCCCCTCCAATGGCCCCAGCTCAGCCACTGGGGCCTCCACCAATGGCACACACCTTGGGTCCCCCACCTGTAGATCACACACAAGCAATAGTGCCTCCAACCATGGACCTCATACAACCGTTGGGGCCTCCACCTATGAACCCTGCACAAGCACTGGTGCCCCCACCTGTGGTGGCGCCCGGAGCCGGCCGATTCGCCCTCCCTCCCAGCCCCATGTCCTCCCCTCCTGCTCCGGGTCCAGACCCTTCACACCTGCTCCCAATGCCCCCGAGACCGGCCCTCATCCCAGCCCCGATGTCCTGCCTCATCCCTGGTCCTCTCCTGGGTCAGGCAGCCCCAGCCAGCGAGCAGCCCCAGGATGAGGGCTCTCTGCTGGGGATGGAGGAGCAGGAAGACTCCCTGGGGTTGGGGGAACTGTGTAAACCACTGTACTGTAAACTCTGCAACGTCACCCTCAACTCTGCTCAGCAGGCACAGGCTCACTACCAGGTCAGTTGAAATACCCATGTACAAAACATGCAAAATATTAAGATACAGACATAAACACAAAACTCTCCTCATCTGTCTGTCTAGGGGAAGAACCACAGTAAAAAGTTAAGAAATTTTTACGCTGGCAGTCAACAGCCTCCAGCCATCAGGATCCCAGAAGTCCTCGAGGCGGCTGGCCAGACGTCCCTCAGCTCAGGATCAAACGACAGTGACGCAGGCAGGCAGGTCAGATGCAAACTAAGCCCCAACCTATCTAAATGTTACAGTTTTAGTCGAGGTGGTGGGTGTACTGCTGCTGAAATAGCCAGTCTGCTGATAGAGGTAATTTACCTCTGAGGAGGCGGTGAGGAACTGCAGAGTCACTCTGTTTGTTCCACTCACATCCGCTCACCAGTGAACAATTTACTGTCTCTACACATTCTAGCTGCAATTAAATACTTATATTTTACGTTTTATGCTACATTTTCTCAGACTTTAACGTGGCTGCAATATTTTTATCTATCAAATGTGAAAACAATGTGAAAGGGGTCGCTCGTAGTGATGAACCTACAGAGATTTACCATCTGAATCTGCAGCTGCCCTCGGCTTTACAGAACTTTCAGCTCATTGTTTAGCTGTCTGGCCTGCAGCTTCATAATTTTGATTTATTCTCACCGCTCTCATAGTGTAGTTTACAGCCGTAGCAGGCAGCTGTGCTCATCATTAAACAGCAGGCAGACAAAGTTAGAGACTAGCTGGTGAACATTTAGCAGCTAAAGAGCCAGATATTTCCCTCAGAAGCTGGTGCAGACCACAAACGGAGCTAAAATAAGAAGAGTTAATATTAGACTTACATTCGTCAGGCAGCCAGAAACACGACTCCAAATGAATGATAATGATGCTCCGTAGCTGTTGAATGTGTAAATAAGCAACTGTTTGCTAACAAGTTTGCCATATCAACTTAAAATGTGATATGTCAATGTTTTGTTTACAACTTGTTTCCGCTGCCCCCAAGTGGCCAAAAAAATCAGTTATAGCAGGTTTAAGGATTTACCATGTTGTTGAAGCACTACTACTACTACTATGCTTGTGTTCCAGTCATTGTTATTCACTTTCTTTGGATAAAAGCATCAATATGAACAAATAACAAATCTGCCAAAATTATATAATGTAGAGAACAGGAAGTTTCGTATTACATATACCTGCAAGTTTGCATTTTGCATGACTGAAAATGACCCTATACGCCTTAAAAAAACAGGCAACATAACCTGCAAGTGTCTGATGTTTTCATATCTTATCTTCATTAACTAATAATATGACCATATGCGATTTCTTTCATGATTTAACAACTTTCATCGGTGTATATTTTACAGTTGAAAATCTCAAAAAGGTTGTGCAAGAAATTCTTCTCTTCCTCCCACAGGATCCAGAAATGTATTCCTTCTCTTTCTCACTGTTTACTCTCCTTCCACCACATACACTGCACTGCTTTGTCCTGTGTCTGCAGGCGCAGTATAAGGGGGCGACCCGGGTCATCTTGGCCACAGAGAATGACTATTGTAAGCTGTGTGACGCCTCCTTCAGTTCACTGGCAGTTGCACAGGCCCACTATCAGGGCAAGAACCACGCCAAGAAACTACGGCTCGCTGAGGCCCAACAGAACTCCAATAACATGTAGGTTCAAGTATAGGAAGGTTTTGCATTATGCGAAGGTCTCGTCCTTATTTAGTTTTTGTATTGGCTTGGTGCAAATCTCCTGGAAGCCACAACTGAATTAAAAGCAGCTCAGAGAAATATCTGTATTTGAATAATAAAGTCAAATTTTGGTTGCAGCCCTGTTCATTAATGTAAACCTGAATGATCCAAAAAGATATACTGTATTTGTTTCCAGATTTAAGTTACCCAGTTTCTCCCAAATATAAAGTTGTAGTCGAAGAAAAATTGCTTAATTAAACTTACACAAAGCTGATTCAAACCAACCAAGCT
This sequence comes from Adelosebastes latens, assembly GCA_916700685.1. NCBI lineage: Eukaryota > Metazoa > Chordata > Actinopteri > Perciformes > Sebastidae > Adelosebastes > Adelosebastes latens. The sequence continues at coordinate 22,671 of CAKAKR010063664.1, read as the reverse complement.
AAACTTGTGGAAACAGAAAGTGTGTCTTACTCACCTTTTGAACCAAGCTGAAGTGATGTTGCTCTGCCTGTTTCAGGGAGGGCAGCAATGAGGCAGCTCCAAGAAGAAACAGGAAAGATGGCAGTGAGTACAGACTGGTGAAAAACCGCCGCAGCCCACAGCTACCTGCCTCCATGCCAGGTAAAAAATACTAAAAGATGAATAAATAGGAGGCTTAAAAACAGTGACACTCACTGACATAGACCTTGATGCAAATTTCTGCTTGATTTTTAACTGTTAATGTTAAACTGTTAACAAATACAAATAAACTACAATATGATTTGGGTCAGTGCAACACATTAACTCAACAGTGGCTACATTTACTGGTGAAACAGCGAACAATCCCATATGAGCTAAGCTACCGTTAGCAGCTGAACACACCACTTTTAGCGATCATAACATAACGGGTTAGAGAAACAATCAGCAGTCAACTATTCCTTTGTTCTGGTTGTATCTTTTGGATTATCTTCAAAGAGAGTTTAGCTCCTGTTGACACACCCAGTAATCCCTTTGCAATGGCATCTACAGAATCCAACAGTCCTCGCTAAAACTGGGCAGCATGGTGAGCATCTGCACAACTACAGTATTTGGCCTGTAGCTTCCCAGAATTTATTTTTTATTTGCACTGGGAAGGCAATTTTGTTGTCATTAATGCTGCCATGAACTGGGGGAGAGAAGGACAAAAAGTAGTTCTTGGAAATTCTGCATTGAAAAACAAACTTTCGGCTGAAAGCTTCTTTACTTTGACTTTATCATGTTTTCTGTGTGAATGTCTGCTTTCACCCTTGTGTGGGAGTGTGGGTGTGTGTGTGAAAACAGATACAGAGTAGATAACGTCAGACTTTCTGCTGACGTCAAACAACCATCTCTTTCTTGCCGCCGTTCGCTGTGTCTCTATCTCACCGCAGACAAAAACAGTAGCACCTCAGCTCAAGATAAAGCAGGATAAATCATAAAGTAGAGCCAATTCCATTCCTCTCTCACTCTCTTTCTCATCCACTCTCTTTCTCACACACACACACACACACCACGACGTTCTGCTGATTTAATCAGTTTTCTTGATGGACAAATCCCAAAATAGCTGCACTCGTTCCTGCGGTGGCCTTCTCGCTGTCTTTTTATCTCTCTCCCTATCCCCTTCTCGTTTTTCTGCCGTGTAACAAACACACGCACAAACAAGCAATGCGTCTTTCCACCTAGTTGTAATCCCAGATGACTTGTGTCTCTTTACCACACACATCAGTGATAGATCAGGTTATACTTAAGTGTGTGATGCTGGTCTACATTCAAAATACGTTGTGGATCTGGGTGTGTCCCCAGTCTAAGATTTGATGTGGAAAACATTTTTGCTAAAATGTCGATGTTAATAATCAATGGACTGTGTAAGTCTTTTATCAAGCAACATGACAAAGAGTCTACAGCCAAGCGGCTCTGTGAGGCTGTACGCAGGCACAGTGGTGGTTTGAGCTAAATGCATCAGCATGCTCACAATGTTAACATGCTGATGTGAAGCAGGTATAATGTTAAGCATGTTCGCTATCTTAGCATGCTAACATTTGCTAATTAGCACTAAACACAAAGCACAGATGAGGCTGTTGGGAATACCATTAGTTTGATCATAAATTACTAAATAGTAGTACTTAATATTAAAATTTGGACCTGATGTTGGCACCAGAAGAAATGTTAAGGGAGGTTCAAATTTCATGTGAATCCATTTAATGGTTGGGAAGACATTTCACTCAAAACCACAGGTGTGAACCTCGTGGCGGTGCGAGAGGAAAAGTCAGGGGAACAGTCATGGTCACCATGGATATCTGTTCCGAATGTCACAGCAATCAGTTGTTGAATATTTCAGTCTGGAAAAAGGCTTTTCTCTGTTTTGTATGATTGTAAACTGAATATCTTTGGGTTTAGGACAGCTAACCGGACAAAACAAGCAACTTTAAGACCTTAGGCTCTTGGCAAGTCATATATGCATTTCACAATGTTCTGACATTTTATTCACTAAACCATTGATGGATTAAAGAGGACCTATTATGCTTATTTTCAGTTACATACTTGTATTTGGAGTTTCTATTAAAACATGTTTACATCCTTTAATGTTCAAAAAAGTCTTTATATTTCTCATATCGGCTGTGCTGCAGCTGAAACGCTGCTCTGATTGGTCAGCTGGCCCACCGCTGTGATTGGTCAACCGGACAAAACTCTTTGGACTCCGTTTCAGCTCTGCTCTAACTAGCTTTGTTTGAGGGCATGCCAAACTAGTTGTTAGGCAGGTATTATGCAAATGTGTTACTTGGTGACATCACCACGTTACGGAAGAAAAGGCAGGACTTCAAGCGAGGCGTTTCAGGCAGCTCAGGAGCAGTGTTTCTGTGGGGGAGAGTAACTCTCTTTGGCGTGGACCTTGGACATTGGGTTTTGTAACTTAACAGAAATTTTAAATGCACAAAAAAAACTATATAACACACTAAAGGAAAGGGGTAAAGCACAAAAGCATAATAGGTCCCCTTTAAGTGAAAAAAAAGATAATTGATATAATCTTTGCCAACCATTAGTCCAACATTGAAGCATCCCTCCAGCTGTCATGATAGATAAATCGGGCATGAATCAGCCAATTAATGTGTATCTACAACTAACCTCTTCTCTCCTGTCTTGCTCCTATCCAGGGCCGTACTACAACCCCAGACCGAGGCAGCGCATCCCCAGAGACTTGGCCATGTGCGTGACTCCCAGCGGACAGTTCTACTGCTCCATGTGCAACTGCGGAGCCGAGCAGGAGACGGACTTCAGGCAGCACCTGGAGAGCAAGCAGCACAAAGCAAAAGTGTCGGAGCTAAGATACCGCCACGAGATGGAGAACCTCGGCTACAGCTAAGAGACACGAGAGGGGAGGGAGGGAGGGAGAGGAAGATATTAGAGAGGGACAGAATAGGTGGAGAGACAAAGACCAAAGTGCAGGAAAGCAAATACCACCCTGTGTTTGAGGGGCATATTTAGTGAAGGGATTAGCCCAAATGGCCTCAAGATCTTGTTGCAATTCATTTGCTTAAACACTTAAATCCTCATATTTGACATAATGCTCTACCATACGAAGCTATAATTGGATTTGATGGATTTATTTGATCTGGGTATTACTCTTGAAATTCAGCCTGTATATTGAAGCAGGCTGCAACGTAGCAGAGAACAGGAATTAGGCACTGAATCAGATCACATTTTTGACCCGGCACCTTTTGTTACACCGTCTCTGGTCAACCGTCCTCTAATGCTTTGAGTGGGTTGCATTCTGACTCAGGATACAGGTAAATGCAAATGAATTGCAGGTAAATCTTGAGCTTGTTCAGGCTACAGGGAGAGGACTAGTGATGCACAGAGAGTCAACACGACAGGAGAAGGAAAGACTAGGACATGCAGAGAGTTCAAGTTTTAAGAAAGAATGCAAAATGTGGAAAATAGAGAGTGAACTGCTTGGTAGAAGTAAAAGGAAGCATAGAGGTAAACACTTGAGGTCAGAAGAAGTCTCATCCTCGGGAAAACAATCATCAATGAGGACGAAGTTTGAGACTCGTTTCAAAGAGTGTGAATCAGCCCTACAGCAGGGACTTCAGGCTCACTTAGTGAGCCACAAATTCAACATCTTTCTAACCCAACACAGGTATTAAAATCCAAAGCACTATTCGCTAATTTAAAACCAACAAAGCACAATGAACAACATCACCTGGTAGAAACAGTTTTACATGAATCTGTTAGCCTTAGCCGACCTCTTAGCGGTCCTTCGGTGTGTATCAGGCTGAGGGCTACACCCTGGCTAGCCTTGTTTGTGCCTTTAGTGAGAATTAGGCTAAAGAGTCAACTTTGGCTAGCCATTTTGAACATATAGTGGAAACCAATCTACAGTATTGAGTTTTCTATATTCTGTGTCATCTCTTTTCTTGTGATAAATCCACATAGATATTATGTAAATATTCTCAAATCACATTATAGGTGTAAATATAGGATAATATACATTAATACTAATGATTCTTTGGTTAATGTTAGCCTAGCATATATTGTAAATACTCCTAATCTATTTAATAATTATCAGGAATCTTGTACAAATTGTGCACTGACTGAATGTCTGCCCATCTTGTTTGCGTGTGAATTTGCCCTTGTTCACTGGTAAAGTAATTTTTGTACCGTCCATCTAGTTAAAAGCTGCTAGTCTCATCATTTTGACTGTGCTGGAGGACCACATGCCAGGAGAGGCTGTCTCTGAAGCTTCTTTGGAGACAGGGACCAGGTACAACACAGCCAAACTGGCCCTGTGATGGGAAGAAATGTGCAAACACGTTGGGAACTCAAAGGGATGCGTGCAACCGAAAGCTTTCAACTCCAAACTTCTAATTAGTTTGCAAATTGCAAATGAATGTGTGCAGAGCTCAACGGATGTTTCTGGTTGTAAGACATATCATTTAATTCTCCCAATCGTTACTGATTCCCAGAGGGGACATAACCAGGTTTTACTGCAGGGTTAAACGGCTGCAGAGGAGTGACGTGGATTTTGTCTGGATTTCTAGACAGATTTATTTTTATGTTGTTGGTTGTTGTTTTTTACCCCGTATGACCCAGGTCCAGCTGTTAAGCTCATCCTGTAAAGATCAGTTATGTAATCAGAATCAAATTAGATTTCTGTTTCTGTTTATTTGATTATCCGTTCCAGTTCAGTGGTGCTGAGCTAAACAGGGACAATGACAGGGACCATCTCTTGTTCTTTAAATACCTATTTACAGACTTTCTTTAATCCTTTAAATAGAAAAAAAAAAAAAGATTTTATTTATGCCTCAAAAATCATTTTATGTAGCAGTTAAAAGGATTTTCCACTTATACAGTAAATACAGACAGTTCAGAGGAGGAGAAAAAACCTTCCTGTTTCACTTTATATTTGCTTTTCCAACTTTTCCTGCAGAACAGCAGTGCACGCACACACACTCCCACATAACTCAATCAGTCAAAGGCCTGATTGGGTCACGTAATCATAAAGTGAAATGAGTGGCAGCTGTTCACATCTTTCATTCATTCGTCTCTAGAGCACAGACACACGCCTGATCACACACATGAGGACACTCAGGAGAAAAGCACTGTGAGGACAAAGTACTGTGGTGTTTAGGGATTTAAACATGTGAGAGAGGGAGAGACAAACAGAACATAGAAACAAAATGCTGGGCTGTTTTATTAGCCCACTGTGCTTTATGGTTTAATAAAAAAAGGAACAACGATGAGCTGATGAAAGCAGAGCTGTAATGAAAGCTGTGGGCTAGTCGAGGAGTTCTTCACATCAGACTGAATTGCAGTCTGTTAATAGCACTCCTCCTCCTCCTTCTCCTAGAAATAACACGCTTTGTCTTACATGAAAGAATGGGTAGCATAACCTTTTATTATGTTGACAGGCTCACACTCCACTGCAGCTACTGAACACCTTCAGCAAAGGCATGAAATAATGAACTGCAAAGGAATGGAGGAAATGAGGAGATCGTAGGAAACTAACTACTAAAAGGCATCGCCTAAAGAGTCTTTAAGATAAGACAGTAGCCTGGAAACCTTCTTTGTTTCTGTTCAGTCGTGTATTTGGATGCTCAGTGGGACCCCTTAAAATATCTACTTGAGACCCCTCACCACAGGTTATGGCCTTAGTGTGGACAACCAAAGCTTGATTTTTCCTTGTCAGATTGTTTCTTTGAACAAGACGGTCAACTACCCGGGGACCCCGAACCCCCTGAGGCCCCAAATGTCCCAGTTTCACTGCATGCTGATTGGATTTTGTAATTTGATAAATTGAAAAGTTGTTGAGGAGTTTGAACAGCGACTAAGGCAAGTTTTGCATTATTAGTTAATCCTGACCTGTATTGTCTTGTAGAGTTTTGTGTCAAAACCTAGTTTTAAGACCTTTTAAGACCTACTTTTTAGTTTCTATTGTGCTCACATGCTGCATATTCCTATATAAACTTTTGCTTAATCAAATTACCTAGCTGAGACATTGAAAACCTTTTAATCGATTAACCGATTAAACCGATTAATCGATTGACAGTCCTAGAAATTACCTTTCATGTGATAGAATATTTTGGCCATATCGCCCAGCCCTATGATGTGCAACAAAGGTCCCTGGCCCTATCCTAACCATGTTGCGGTTAGGTGGCGTGCAACTGTAACCATGTGGAAACCAGGGCGCCCGCCGGGTGGTATCATTCCAGCATATCAGTAGTTGGTTTCAATACTGAAGCTACCATGTATTGTACTGCTGATTGCAATGTGCTTAATGGGAACTTGGAGGTGACAGGATACATACACAATTTACTGTACAGAGGCAGGGAAGTCGGGGGACAATAGGGGCCCAACAACAGCAAATGTCTGCCCTGGGGTCCGTTATCAGGTTAATTCAGCCATGCATCCGCCAGTGTCCAGTATTTCAGAATTAAAAAACTAAACTTTGCGAAAGGTTGTAAAAAACCAACATGATTTTGTGTGGCAGAGATTTTTCTTTTTTTTATCCCTTAAATCATCTTGTGACCCCTCACATCATCTGTAATGTAACCGAGAAATCTTGGGACCGCAGGTTGGGAACCACTGCTCTAAACTATGAAGGCATTTTCTTCTGCTTTTTCTGACGATATTAAAATTACCACAGCAAAAGAATCACTGGCCCTCCACTATATGAGTCAGGACACTGAAGGAGGCCACAAGAGGACTTACTCAAGAATAAAATTACAAGATTTTACGTCAATTAACATTTCATCCAAAGAGTGTCAAAGGGAACGACTCTAATGGTATTTTCAATTTATTCAAGAAAATCTCGAAACCAGGAGGCTCTAATTGAAAAGAATTTAAATAGCCTGAAATGACATCCATTTGTAGTTAATGGGCTAAAACATGCCAAACCACTGGTAAACTGCTCCTTTTAAGGCTATTTTTGGATGGATATTGTTGCAGTTAAACACCATTTTGCATTTAAGGATCGTCATTGGTTGCACAAATGTTTTAAGCAGTCGAAAGCCAACAAAATCAAGAAACCACTGTGGTAAACAAAGGCATCTACGTACGACAGTTAACTGTTAACAGGTTTAATATTTTGACAATTTGTATTTTATTTGCTCTGTGTTCACTGAAATTGATTAGATGGCATTAATGCTTCTAGAAAGGCTGTTTAGTTTTCGTTTGGTCTGGTAATACGCTGAAATACCCGGGGTACTGTTTCTGTTTGTTTTGTTCTAGCTGTGTTAGAGACTGTAACAGCTGGTAACTATATTATACTGATAATTATTGGTTTCACTGTTATTAACCAATGCTGTTATCTGAACGCTGATGTGTTTCAGCACCATAACGTATAAGTTGAACTTCAGTGTAAATGACAGAGAAGTGTTGCACTGTATAAATTATATCTGGTTTATTTTGTGCATGAGTAAAGTCATACTGTAAAAACTGTTTCTACTATTGAGAGAAAAATGTGACAGTGAGGATGCTTTTCAAGAATGTTTTTTTCTGAGGTTTTACATGACTGGTTGGTTGGAAATGTCTGTATGCTGTGCTGAATCTACAAAAGGGCATTTGGAAAGAATCATGACTTTGCACTGAATATAAAAAGACACTTATAAAGAGAAGTATGCTACCACATGTTGTTTAGTTCAAGTGAAGACTTTGCTACCATTGTCATTATTTGCCTCTCAGTAATTTGTATCCTAATGTTTACAAGGTGAGAAGTTGAAGCTGTTATGGATGTGAAACTATCATATTTGTAATTCTGTGTGTTTATCCATGTGTTGCACTGTTGGACTGATCAGACCAGGGCAGATGGGCAACACTGTGAGGTTAAGTAGGAAAGAAAACACTATAATCTGTAACCTATAATCTAGCGTTGGTACAAATTCAGTACAAATCATACAAACCGTTACTTCAACGAAATTAGACACCACTGGTCTGATTTTGACAAAACAAAGAGATGACGGACCTTGAATTGTTTTAAAATGATCACAGTGAGCCTGTAGAGTTATTAAAGGCCACAATTTTAATGTCTACGATATTGTGTGTTTGGCACAAATTGCAAACACGGTCTTTGAAATTACAGCGACAAATGAACACTAGAAAGTTGGTCTGAAAAGTTGAATCCAAATTACTGAGTCATCGCTTTTCTGTTTATCTGAAAGACTTTTTCAGTCCAACTGCTGTGGAGAATATTGGTAGGGGAGAACAGGGTTGGTTTGTCACATTCATTAGATCTCGCTCCCAATAGGGGGCTGTTAAAACTGGTGGTACAGAATTGGGGTCAAAGGTCACCTACAGGTTCATATCAGGAATAGGACACTTGACATTGAGGTGAGAGGACTTTCAGTGTTTTTCATGTAAAAATGTAAGTATCCAGCTCTTCTGTGTTTCTCTTCTAGGCTTTTACACAGTGGGTTTATAATGAAACAATTATTACCATTAAAAGGTATGAAGGAAGAGCTATAGTTTAGATGGTTAGCTTAGTCGCTAGAAAAAAAATCCCAGTTGGGGGTTCTTGTCAGTTGGGGTTGGTTGTCACATGTAACTGATAGTGAGTGACTGACATAAGGATGAGTTGAGTATTATATTATATAAGGATAAAAAAAGCACTTATAGGAATGACTTTTCCTGTTTATGTTCCCTCAATGCAGGAGATGTGTTAGGTGGTTGCATTTCAATGAAACTAAACTTATTTTCATTTTTAAGATAGCATCCATTTTTATTTTTCCCCATTAAAATAACATCGGGACAACCAAAACCCATAGTGTGTGACAACCAACC
>CAKAKR010063664.1:0-13819 GCA_916700685.1 Adelosebastes latens | reverse complement strand
GTTAGCTTAGTCGCTAGAAAAAAAATCCCAGTTGGGGGTTCTTGTCAGTTGGGGTTGGTTGTCACATGTAACTGATAGTGAGTGACTGACATAAGGATGAGTTGAGTATTATATTACTCAATGCAGGAGATGTGTCAGGTGGTTGCATTTCAATGAAACTAAACTTATTTTCATTTTTAAGATTGCATTAATTTTTATTTTTCCCCATTAAAATAACATCGGGACAACCAACCCCCATAGTGTGTGACAACCAACCCCACGATGGGTATGGTTGTCACAAGTGCACAAGACATATTTGATAGTCCATGTCTTTTGAACAGAATAAGCTTAAGGAGAGTAAGGTCACTCCGTTCCTACCTGACAATTTAGGCGTCCATTACACATTGAAAGGAAATCTATAAAGGATACAGTTTTTGAGGGATTCAAATTAAAGTTAAAGGTCTCATATTGTAAAAAGTGAGATTTTCATGTCTTTTATATTATAAAGCAGGTTTAAGTGCTTTATAAATACTGTTAAACTATCAAAACGCTCAATATATGGAGAAATACACACAGCCTATATTCAGAAATTGTGTGTTTGAAACAAGCCGTTTGGATTTCTGCCCATTTGTGATGTCACAAATATACAATATTTGTCCCAGTTTATTTCCTGTTGCAGTGTATGTAAATAACATAAGCTGACAGGAAGTAAACATGGACCCAAGCTGTTGCCTAGCAATGCAATTTCATTGCAATTCCATTGAAATGCACTAGAACAGAGTTTTTCAGACAGAGGGTAAATACAGGTATATTCAGGCAGACAGTATGAGGAAAATAATGTGTTTTTTGAACATTACAGTGTGTAAACATGTTCTAGTAGAAACACAAAATACAAGTGTGAACCTGAAAATGAGCACGATATGGGACCTTTAAATGTGTGATGACCAACCCCGTTCTCCCCTATTAGCTAACCATGCTCACCAGTAGTGTGGGATCATCCACTGTTAAAATGAGGGCATGTAAGAGTCCTTACATGTAGGTTACAGTCACGTCCCCAACAACAGTTTGAACTGAAGAAGGATGAACAGTGAAGTGTCTACAATTAAAACTGTTGTCCAGTGATTTTGATTTTCTGCAGACATTGTAGCACCTGGATGGTTGAGAATAACCTTCACTTACATGTTATTTGTTTTATAGCAGGCTTTGCAAAGTAGCATTTGTTAAAGGTCACATTTTTTAGATTTTGGGAAATACGTTTTTTCACATTCTTGCCAAGCGTTAGATGAAAAAGATTGATACCACACTTGTGTGTTGTGCAGAGCTAGAGCCAGCTAGGAGGTGGTTAGCTTAGCTTAGCATAAAGGCTGGAAACAGGGAGAAATAGTTATCCTGGCTCTATCCAAAGTTGCCTACCAACACGTATCTGGTTTGTTTGTGGTCTCACTCATGTTCTTCGTGGTTTTAGGAGGAGTTATGTAGTGCAGCTATTCCAGTTTATCCGTCCGCACATAATCTCTGCTGGTTACCTGGTAACCTCACGGTCTGGGAAGTCAAAGGTCCCAGTTTTTGTTCGCAGAGAAATGATTACGGCACGTAACTCCCCATTAAACCACATATGACTGTGGAGGTTCATTCTTAGCTTTGATAAGCTTTCAGCCAAAAGCTTCAAGAAAAACTAAGTAAGTGAACCTTTTTCTTTTGTCACAGAAATTTGCTTCCAAGGTCAAGAAGAAACCTCCTCAACCTCCTCATGCACAAATATTAGGCCAAGATGGATGTCACGTTCTTAAAGTTCTCTGAAAAGAGGCCAAAACCGTTGAAAAGAATGCTTTGGGATACTGCCTAAAGCATATGGAATAACTAATAAAGTCAACATGGATTTAAGGATTTTTATCACAAACCATAAATGGTAGTTTTTACATTTCTGTTTGTATTCGGACTAAACAAACAAGCTGCAAAGTGTTAAGATTTAAAGATGCTGCTAGGCAGATTTCTTAAACTTTAGAGAGAGCTATAGGCTAGCTGTTTCCCCTGCTTCCAGTCTTTATGCTAAGCTATGCTAATCACCTCCTGGCTCCACCTCCATACTTCTCACATACCTCGCACAGTGTGGTATCTCCTCATCTAGCTCTCGGTCAAAAAGAGAATACAGTATTTCCCAAAATGCCACACTATTCCTTTAAAACTGTCCTGCATATACTACTGAATGTGATATCCACTTCAGCTCTTCAACATATAGAATAGGTTATGCTTGCCTCGCATGACAGCCCATGTATCCTGGTCTGCAGACTGAGTCAGTCTTTTACACTGACAGAATTCAGGACCCCTCAGCTCCATCCACTATCAGGGGCGCCAAAACCTCCTAGCAGTGCCCCCAGTAGGACAGTATATATATACTCCTGTACTCTCTGTGAAAACCTCAGCACACTTTCAGTGCCTCTGAACAATGTTGCCAATATACCACTGACTGACTGACTGACTGACAGACTGACTGGATGCCTGGACGACTGATACACTGATTTTGAGGCTGTGTGTGTGTGTGTTTTCTGACAGATGAATAAACGTGCAGATGATATTAATAACCAAGCTTGAGTCGATGATTATTACAGTGAAAGTGCGTCTCATGTGTTCTCAGCTCATACCGCTCCGGGGGAAACAACCGCTCTGTTAGCTGATGCCGTTATTGGCTCTCCATAGCCTAGTTTCCAATGCACTGATAACAAGGCTTTACTCGTTATTCTTGAAATGACTTCTGCCAAGAAAGCTGTTGTTGTTATGCCCCTGGTAGTTTGTTTGTTTGCCTGTCAGCAGGATATCTCACAAACCTTATGAACAGATTGTAACTATGAAAATCAGCTAGAATTGGGCCAGTACTCACCAGTATGGAGTACTGGCACATTAGATGTCTGTCTGTCCAACTTTCGGGTTACTCAGTACAGTACAAATGAACGTAGCAATGTGAGAAGTACAACATATTTAGTCACAAAGCTGCTGGATAAAAGCTTTACCTCCAAAATCCCCTGTTCATAAAGGGTCTCTTATCGGGGGGTATATTTTAAAAATGATTCATGCACATGAATTGCTATTAATACTTCATGTTACATGGGATTTTTACACTTTGATATTAATAACTCTTATGCACAATTCATGTCCTCAAATGCTGCAGGTGCATTGCTACTGGTTACAGCACATGTTTTATTCAGTTCTAAGCCGAATGAAACTATAGCAAATAAACAGACCACAATTTTCCATATGTGTTTAACTATGCAACGCCAGCTCATAATTTCGCATCTGTCATTGTGGTCCAGAAAGACTCAATGAGCATTTGCTTCTAACAGACAGTTCAAGTAGATGATTGACAGTCCTCTCCTTCACTCACATGTCAATATGAACTCTTCCTATAGAGCTGATTGAACAAACAAACCACCACTCTGAGCTTTCATTGGTCTTGGGTTCTGATTTGTTAACTCTTTTTTCTTAAACTATCCAATAAAATCAGCATCTGAACAAATTTATGGACAGAAATAGTCCATGCAGTTGCTCAACCATACTTTATTTTACAGTATATCTATAAGAAAGAAAGGTGCCTGTCTGAAAGCAACTTTACATCCAGTGTATGTAACTGGTGTCCTGAGGAATTTGGAGAGACATCGAGTAATGAAAGTATCTCACTGTCTGATTGTCCATGCAAGGAAAGCACAGGTGTCACTAATAGCATTAACGATGGCCAGCATTCAATACACCAGAAAACTCTGAAACTGAAGCAGCTAAATGGAATTCAGACATAATTCTTTGCATTTATATACAGACGCAACTTGCGATTTTTTAGTTTGTATCGGGCTTAGTTTTAAAGCTAGAGTGAAGATACTGGCATTATATGAAACTAGAAAACCTGAGGAATCCATTGGTACCAACCATGTCATACAAGCTACTAGCTACTACTACTATTTTCAAAGGGGTTTCTTGACCTTTGACCTCAAGATATGTGAATGAAAATGGGTTCTATGGGTACCCACGAGTCTCTATAATCTCTCTCTATATAGTCTCTATAATTATATTATATTATATATATATATATATGCTCTGGGTTGTCATTCTTCTGAGAAACTCAACAATGAAGCTGGTGAATGGACGGACAGCCCCTCTAGTGGTGAGATGGCGACATCTGCTGGCCATTATCAATATAACACACATCAAAGTATCAGATTAGTAACCCATGCAAAATAAAGAAAAACAATAGCTAGATGTAGATGAACAGGCATTCTTACCGCGCATTAAATATGCATCTATCTCACACTGACAGTGAACACGTCATACAGTATCTGGTTTAAACTTTAGTATGTTTGAGCCATATAGTTAATATTTTTGACCTTTCTGATCTCTGCAAGGCCCTAAAGCACCATGGCCAGTCTCTAGTGCAACATTAACATTTCTGAACAAATTATGCTGCCAGTATAATGCAAATTTAAACCTGCAATAACTGTTTGGTTTTTTGGACACCGGGAGCGGTGGAGCTTCAGTAGGCAGACATTTTTTGTCATCATTGGGCAAAAATTCCATAATAACCTTTCAGCATATTGTAATTCAAGTGTTCTGAGAGATAACTAGACTTCTGCACCTCCTCATGGAGCTGTTTTCAGGCTTTAAAAAATCTAGCCCGTGACGGGAGACTTTGGGCCAATCACAGGTAATTTCGGAGAGAGAGCGTTCCTATTGGCTGTGCTCTGACTGGTGGGCTGTGCTTGGTATTTCCTCAACTGATCTCAACATGGCTGCCGGGTCACAAACGTTATCATTTTACAGCTAAACAGTACACTACAAGATGTTTCTGAAAACATTTGAGAGAAATAGGCATTACAGTAACAGAATATTGATTCATATTTGATCAGAGCTGCCTAGTTTGACCGTTTGATCGGAGTTTGCGAGTGATTGACAGCTGCTCAGAGACGGCAAGGCTCCAGCTTGGCTCTGATTGGTTGATTTCCTCCGGTCTGTGAAAGCTTGCAGATGTGATTAGGAGCACCGGATGTCAGGATATAGTGACCGTTTTATAAAAATATATTTTTTTAATCATATTTGCTCCAATTCTACCCACTGCAGCTTTAAGTTGATATGAATAACTTGTTAGTTAGTTGGTTATCATTCATTTAGAGTCGTATTTCTGGCCACCTGGTGAATGCAAATCCAATATTCGCCCTCCTTTTAGCTGTTTTTGGTCTCTACCAACTCAAACTTATTGGCTATCAACACATTCACAGAAAGCAAAGGGAGCTCTCTTTGTATTATGTACTATTAACACATTCTAGCTTTTAATCCCATTTTAACTTGTCATATTTTGTTCAGTTTAGTAGCCCTTTGCATTTTCTAAAGGGTGTTATAATTGATGCATGTGCTTTGTTCCCTGATATTATTCTTTTTTTGAGTGCCTTTTCTTTTCATTTGTATTTTATATCTCACATGTAAGAGTCTTGACTACCACAAACACAGGCCCACTTCTCTAGTTCCAGTCCTCCAGGCCCTGCTAGAGGACTGTGGGTCAGTAAGGCAAACAGTTGTTTAGACATTTATGAGGAAGTGATGACCCCTGTGTGGAAACTGGATTTTTCCTGGAAGAGACACAGCAACACACAGACACAAAGAGAGACAGCAATAGAGTGGGCCAGTATTTTTTGGCTTGATATGAAAGACAGCTGTAGATTTCCAGCCTGGGGACGTGCAACAGTGGTCTTTGTTCCACTGTTATGACAAAACAGTGGAGGAAAGGAGGGGGATGTTTAAAAAACAGGAAGTCAATCAGTGAGGAGATGCAAAACCCAATAACAACCTGCAGGGTGCCCTTTGAAGGGCATTAAAATGTCTATATACTGTGCATGCAGGAGTTTGAGGCTAAACAATTTCCAAGCAGTCATTGCAATTAATATCTATGACTGCGTCATATAATAATGAATCTTTTGATTATATGCTCAAAAGTTACTGTGACGCTACATACTTGGAAGACATTTGCTGATATAAAAAGGTCAATAGATACTTTATTTATCCCAGCAGCAGAACATGATGAACCACACGGTACAAAGAATAATCCAAAATCAAATTTCACACACACACACACACATACACACACACATATAAATACTAACATAAAAAAATAAAAGAACTATTCCCTTTTAGTGCATACAAGTGAAGTGTGCAAATTGCAAAAGTGCAAGAAGAACTTGCAGAAACTTTGCCAGGTGCCCTGCTCTTGACCGGCACCCTTTATTGAAAATATACTTTTTCAATTTTAAAGTTTTTGTCTCATAGCTTCATAACATTCGAGCAGTAAAGTTATTGCACAACCAAAACTCTTGTAGTACAATTCATTAGATGCTGTAAGATAAAATTATTTTTGGGAATACAGCTACCGGTACATTACAGGTGGTTGAAAGGGTTTAGAAAGTGACTCCTTGCTTTATCAATTAGTTGATTAACAGAAAAGTAACTGCAACAATGTTGATATTCCATTGATCGTTTAAGTCATTTTTCAAGCAGAATCTCACTGGTTTCAGCCTCTCAAATGTGAATATCAGCTTGTTTTCTTACAGTGATATGACAGTAAACTGAATATATTTGGGTTTTGGACTGTTGGTCGGACAAAATAAGACATTTGAAGACGTCACCACGGGCTCTGGGAACTCATGATGGGCATTTTTTACTGTTTGCTGATTTTTATAAGCCAAATGATTAATCAATAAATCAAATAAATAATTGGTAGATTGATTAAAAAACAAAAAAAACAATCAGTTGCAGAACCACTTGGTACAATACTCATAACTGGAGAGGAAGTGTGACTTTGGTATAAACTCTTGGTTCAAAAAAGGCACATTGGCTGATTTCCTTTCATAGATTATTCATCTTTGCATCCAGAGCTGCAAACATGCATGTCACATAACAGTTTTCACTAATGCATTGTTTGATTATTAAATACTGAATGATAAAGCATTTTTTCTTGATATAACCAAAAGGGATCACTTGTAAAGTTACTTGTGTTCCCAAACTGTTTTGACATTCTTGTTATTTATCGCCCTCTACTGGTTTTGACACATGGTGTGCTTTAGTGAAAGCCTGTAAAGCTTCAGTAGAAATCAGCGATATTAACATGTTAAATATTTAGTTAGCATTTGTATGTTTTAAGGCATTTTTGTATGAATTGTGACTGAATTACTTTGTTGGCCCGTCTGCAGCAAAACACCATTTATTCTATAATGTTTATAGTGTACACATTCCAGTGGTGGAAAGTAACTAAGTACTTACTCAATTATTTTACAAAAGTACAGTTTTGAGGTACTTGTACTTTACCAACTTTATGTTTCTTTATACTTCTACTTCACTATATCTTGGAAGCCAATATGGTACTTTTTACTCCACTACATTTATCTGACAACATCAGTTACAAAATATAAATCAACTAATAAATTATGTATTATTATAAATTAAGCCACCCAGCAATATATAAAGTAGTTAAAATTAGCTCCACCTTTCCCAGCTGCAACATTATTGATGCTTAAACATTAATGCATCACCAATTATAATCCATACAGTATATTATTCTGAAATCAGCTATTCTGCATAATCAGTACTTTTACAATAAGTATTTTTACACTGTGGTATTGCTACTTTAACTTAAGTAAAAGATCTGAGTACTTCTTCCACCACTGACAGATTCAAACTGTGTTGAGATGAGATGATGGCAACATGCTCCACATTATTATTGTTGATTTTTTACATGTTTGCATTTTTTTCTTAAAGTCAGATTTTACATGCATTGTCAAGTATTTGTTAAAAGTGCACTTGATATTCAAACCAATTTGAACACAGCATACCATGTGCAACATTTGTTTACTCCATTCCCTCCATGGCTAGCAGTAAAGGTAGCTGCAGCACTAGGCTGGGTACTATTGGGAGCGAGGGCACGGACTGCCAATGTGGTGGCCTGTACCACCCATTCCCGTTCTGGTGAGGCAGGCCCAGCAGAACCACTGTCCACACTGAGAGCACGTCATGTTGTTACATCCTCCGTTCTTCTGTAACACAGAACACAACAAAATGTGCATCAGCAAAGATATAGTGGTCTACACCAGTCAGAACTTTACAGTGCGTCTGTAAACACATGTTTGTCTTTGCTCATGATGCAAATAAGTGGTGAATAACTGATTACCTCTATACTGCAGAAGCAGTGAGGACAGTACTTGCTATTTAATTCCACCCAGTCTGAACTCAGAGAATCCTCCACGGTGCGCCGCATTATATAGCGGCCGTATCTGCTCTCCAGGAGGCGCCGCCTCTCCTTGCTGCCACCGGCATAGTCGTCCCACAGAGCCATCAACCCCTCTGAGACACACACAGCATCACAGAACTTCACATACAGCAACATCTGCATCCACACAAACCAGTGGTGGAATGCAACTAAGCGCATTTACTCAAGTACTGTACTTAAGTACAAATTTGAGGTACTTGTACTTTACTTGAGTCTTTTCTTTTCATGCCACTTAAAGGTTCAGTGTGTAGGATTTGGCGGCATCTAGAGGTGTGGTTGCAGATTGCAACCAACTAAGTACCCCTCCGTTCAAGAAGTTTGCATATAACACATACAAAGAGTTTTGTTACAAATTAAATACAAAAATACACATACACATACACACACACACACACACACACACACACACACATACATACTGTATATGCTTGTGTACCTTTAGACTGTGGCAGGTCTGCATTGGCTTCTTGTGCTTCCTGTATCTTCGTGCTCCTCTTTGTCTGACAGTCACTTGTTCCATGGTAGGTCTTCTTACAGATGACACAGAAGGCAAAGGCGCACACCGAGCACAGGGCGGCGTTGCTGGATTTCTCGAAGATGACGGCCGTACCGCAGGAACGCCGAGGACAGTACACCACATCTACGAGGAGGGGAGGAAAGAAGAGACATGAGCAGAGACTCCTCCAGGAACCCAGTGTGAAATTAAATTAGTTTTTTATTAACAAGAAGGAGCTAAAATGTCTTTTTTCCTGTCTTGTCACAATAAAATCACATGCTTGAAATGACACAATTCAAAAGCCACATTTGAATACACTCCTATGTAGTGAACAGTGAAAAGAAATTCTTCAGAGATATTGCTATATTCTTATGTCTGGTCATTCTGACATATAAAGGCTTTGGATAGTTTAACAAGAATATGAGGGAAACACACCAGCCATGCGGTCCAGAGTTGACTGTAGCAGGAGACGATCATAGCGGCTGAACAGCTCCTCCCCGACCAGACGCCTCACCTACCAAACAGGGCAGAAAGACAAGTCTGTTAATCTAAATCAAAACGCAAATGATTCCATTTTGATAAGAAATAGTAGTGTGTTTTGTTGAGCTATACCAATATATTGGCTGATATTAGCTTATTGCAGATATATTGGTCTTGGTGTATATCTGCATATGTGCAGAAGTAACAAGAAATTACATGTCAGAAATGCCAACGGTGTGGATGCAGAGATATAGAAGAAGTATTGCTATTACATAATCTGTCCACCAGAGATCACATCCACATCTCCAGTGGTGGAACATAATTCAAGTACTGTACTTAGGTACAATTTTGTGGTACTTTAGCATTCCATTTTATGCTACCTTATACTTTTACTAGAGGAAAATTATTTTTTTAACTCCACTACATTTACTTGAGCAGCTAGAGTTAACTAGTTACATACAGATTTTAAATAATTATACGAAACATATCATCTTACAAAAATATGACGCATTATTTGTTCTAGATGAAACACTATATAAAAAGTAGCTAAAATGCATTTCAGTTCAAACACCTGCAGCATTAAAAGACTACTTACATGTTAATGCATCAGTAAGAATATAATGTAATAATATAAACTCCATTTTGCATATTGAGCACTTTTACGTTTGATGCTTTAAGTACTTTTAAGTAACACTTCTGTACTCTTAAGTAAAATTTTGAAAGTAGGACTTTTACTTGTAATGAATTTTCAAATTGTAGTATTGCTACTTTTACTTAAAGGAATACTTCTCCCTCAAAATGATCATTTGTGTATCAATTATTCACCCCGTCTTACCTTGAATTCTTGAAGAAAACTTAGTTTTTTTTGCACGACTCCGTGGTGAACGGTCATGATGAATTTAAGTAAAAGGGGGCAGCGTTTAACAACGGCAAAACTACTGTATATCAAAACATCCGTTTACAATCTTGCACACAACTTGTGCAGGATAATCCAATACTCATTTATCCAGTCGTATGTTCAGTAC
Source organism: Adelosebastes latens (assembly GCA_916700685.1). NCBI lineage: Eukaryota > Metazoa > Chordata > Actinopteri > Perciformes > Sebastidae > Adelosebastes > Adelosebastes latens. The sequence goes on along the minus strand of CAKAKR010063664.1, from coordinate 3,546 downwards.
TTCCCAAACAGAAGCATCTTTGCTAAAACACTTTTGGACTAAACTATTTAAAACACTTCATTAATGACAACATTAACAGTCTCACGCTACGAGTCCGTGCAAGTGTTTACTTCAATTCATCAAGACTTTTCTCTGTTTTTTCTCTTCGTTCACCAATGGAGACATGCGAGAAAAACACATTTTTCTTAAAAAATTCAATGTAACACGGGCGGCTGAGTAACTGATATACAAATGGTCGTTTTGTGGGTGAAATATTCCTTTAAGTAAAAGATCTAAGTATTTCTTTCAGCACAGCTCAAGCATAGGCTTTAGCATCCTAATGCCTCAAAACTGTAGTGTGGTTGGCAGAGAGAACAGACAGACTGGTCAGGACTGTACCTGTGCAGGTGTAGGGGTGGCAGGGCAATCTGGCTCAGGACAGGTGACGCCCTTGACATTCCCCTCTGTTATCTGGACCTTGCAGAACTCGGCGAGACAGGCCCGGCAGAAGATGTGGCCACACTCAGGCAACTTCACACAGTCCGAACCGAGCCAGCCCACAAAACACACGCCACAGTCGAACACCGTGGTGGCAAACGCTCTCTGTTTCTGAGCCTCGTTATAGATCAAGAGCTGTGACAGGAGGGTTTGTGACGGAGTCAGGGAGAGACCTGAGAGCGTTTGGTCTTCATTCTGAGGAGACTCTCTGGGGTGGACCGGCTGAGAAGCAGCTCCTTGTTCGCTTAGATCCAGTGGGTCTGAGGAGCTAGAAGGAGGTAATAATGAGGATGAAACATCCCCTTCATTTAAGAAGACTGCTCCCTGAGAGACTGTGCTGCTCCAGTCTGACGTTGAAGGACCTTGGCCATCAGCAGGAATCACTATCGGATGCCCAACCTCCAATGATGGTGCAGAGACGTCCGGTTTACATGGATCTGAGACATCACAGCTTTGGTTATCTGTGGACTTTGGAGTGTGTTGATTATTCTTTGGTGCAGCATTTAATGAGTCCTGCCTGTCGTACTGGGTGCTGTGTTCATCAGATGGGAGCTCCAGCAGAGAATGGATGTCCAGGAACCCGAGGGCATCTTCTTTAAGAAACTGAACCCAGGAGAAGAGCACCACAGCACCCCCGGTGGCCTGGTAGAGATCAGTGAGCTGAGTACCCAGCGCAGAGAGCTGTGGGAGGTGAAGACAAATAGACTGATGTAATCTTTATTGACCCTCTGCAATCTGCATTCATCTCTCCCTCTGTCTCTGTGACCCTGTCAGGTTGTAAATGTGAACAATAATGTTTTAATTGACCCACATGGCTTCTACTGATTATTACCTGTGTGTGTGTGAGCCAGCTGCAGGTGAGGGTGAAGGAGGGAGGGGAGGAGGATGGGTAGTCCTCAGGGAGCTCAAAGGTCAGAAGCAGAGGTGGAAGGAATGAGATCTCATACTGCCTCAGCGTTTCACCTCAGGGGGAAACAAAACAATAAGACAACATGACCAAAGTACATTACACATGTTAAATACTCAATACTTAACGAAACATTCCTTGTTTCCACATTATTTCTCATGCTTTTACACAGCCTGGTGTGGACACTGAACTTATCCAGACATAACACTTTATTTCAGTATTGACTGTTAACGTTTTCCTTGTTTGGACATTTGTGAAATGTTTTTGAAAATTATTGATTTATAATTAATTTTGATTTCTTCAAATTATTATTATAATTTGTAATAAAATTGTTCCAAAATTATTTTGTTTATAGAAAAGACCATATAATCCCTTACCAAAAAGAAGTTTATTCAAGTGTGCTATTAGTATACTTTGTTTCAACTTAAAACAAGAGTGTATACTTTCAGTTTACTTTTTATTTACTTATCAGAGATACTTAACTACTACTTAACAAAAGTATACATAAGTATACTTGGCTCATACTGACAAGTATACAGAAAAGTCTAAGTATACTTGGCTTATAGGTCCACTTGTACTTAATCCTCTGATTGAAATATACTTAAGAAAAGTATAATTAAGTAATTATTACTTAATTCAGTATTCTTGCCTTATAGGCAAGGCAAGGCAGCTTTATTTGTATAGCACATTTCAGCAACAGGGCAATTCAAAGTGCTTTACATATACATTTAAGAACATTGTGACAAAGTGCAAAAGAACATTAAGACATAATTAAAACAGTTATAAAAACATTAAAGATTATAAAATAAAAACAAGCTAAAAATAAAAGCTAGGATAGAAGCTAAAATAGAATATAACACACAAGAGTAAAAGTTATAGTGCAGTATAAGGTCATTATCTGGTTTAATAAAAGGCAGCAGCAGCAAACAGGAAAGTTTTAAGCTTTGATTTAAAAGAACTCAGAGTTGGATCTGGTCCTGCAGGTTTCTGGGAGCTTGTTCCAAATATTTGGTGCATAAAACCTGAAAACTGCTTCTGCATGTTTATAGGCCTACAGAAAGGTATACTTGGCTTGTAGTTGTGCTTACTTTTTGATAGAGTAGCCTATTCTTAAAGTGTGTACAGTACGACTCATTTAGTTTCCCATGCAAAGCAAATTGAGGGACATATTTTGTACAGTAGTTAACATGCAGTTATAATCTACACCCTTCTGTTCATGTCAATAACAACACATATAGTGTTTCTCTAGTTTAGCTTATTTACCTTCTTTGAGAACCACAGTGAAGTCTGCAGGCAGCTCGACGGATACTCGGATTTCTCCGGCAGACTTCGTCTCATCCCGGACGAACTCCTCCGAAGCAAAGATACTGTGGAAGGCGAGCAGCTCGTCTTCCTGCTCTTCCATGTCCGCATTCATCGCTCCAGTTAACTTCACTTCCTACTCGCACTGGTTCACAAGCTGCTTGATAAAGAAACAACAACAATTGAATTAGTTTCCTGCAGGAGTTTTTAGTAAGTGTGGAAGTGCAGTTGTTTCTGCAGCTTTGTCTCCTTAAACAATACTTGATAGTCTTTAGTGTAAGATTAAATCTGCTTGTTTAATCCTTTGACAGTGTGTTTACCAGCCTGCTCTCCTGCTCCAAGGTTGCCCGGCCCTCTGTTGACTCATCATCATGTTATGATGCAAGGCGCAGGATGACAGCAGCAACCTCACCCTACACTGCTGCTGTTATGACTCTGCAGCAGAGGACAACATTAGGTCATTTACGGTAATCATGTCACACAAACACACCTTTCTTTACACAAATAACCAATATTTGTTTTTTTATTTTTTTATTGAAGATAATTCATTTACAAACATTAAGGCATTGTAATCCAAACTCAATACTTCTAACATACAAGGCACAATTGAATAGGAAAGATAACTTAAATTATAAAAATAATAATAATATAATAACAAAAATAAAAGAGGGGGTAGAAAATAAATCTTTTTTCTTTCTTTTTTTTTTTTTATTGAAGATAATTCATTTACAAACATTAGATAGATAGATAGATAGATAGATTGATAATAACTTTATTGATCCCGAGGGAAATTCAAGTTTCCAGCATCACAGTTCCATAGTGCAAAACATGTTAGTAAAAAGGCAGTAAAAAAGTTAGTA
>CAKAKR010063663.1:0-43910 GCA_916700685.1 Adelosebastes latens | reverse complement strand
CTTCTCACTCCTTTTCGAATATGTAAATCAAGGCATCAAGTGTTGACAATTTATTTTTCTTATGCTTTTCATTGTATGTAAATACTACTTGTTTCTGACTGTCCACTTGTTGGTATGATCATTCTTTCTTTATTTTTTATGTATTCTACATGTTCGAAATAAATTTTGAAATGAAATGAAAATGAATAAATTGGCCAAACTGTGGTTCAAATATGACTCATATGTTTGTTAATTATTATTTAAATGGTTTTGATGAGTTTAATTTATTAAAAGGGTTCTTCCATCTGATGTTGTAACTAGTTTATGCATTTTTAATGCATATTCATAGTTTATGGAGTGATTGTAGGGCTATTATTTACTATATTAAACATTCTACAGTAGGTCTACAACATATATGTATATTTAATTAAGGTTTTATTGGAATATACTGTATTAGAGGTGGGCAATATGGATAAAATCCACTATCAGGGCAAATGTAATTGTCTTGCAACAATATTTATATATATCATGATATAGTAAAGATGCTGGAATATCAGTTCAGAAACTGTTTATGGATAAAATCATCAAATTGAGAGCAATGTTTGTTGTTGACTCATCCAGATAAATTAAAAACTTTTGATCATATAAAAATCCATGCCCACATTAGCCTAATACACCAGTATAAAAAGGATTTGTAAGATCTCTCATGTCAGATAAATGTATTTCATCTCACAGTATACAGTATATAATCACATTGGTTAACCCTGTAGGTCTAAAAATGTGATTTAAGTCCAACTTCTCCTTTGAATTTAACACATGCATTGATATTTTGACATATTTAACTACATGTTATTCACAAATCAATAACACAGCGGAGTCAGAAAAAGTATAAGGAAAAAAACTTTTATTGTTTCACTCTTCATATCTGTACAAATACCATCAAACTTTGTATGTACATATGACATTTACATAAAAAATACAAAACTATATATTCATAACAGAATTTTGTATTTCTCTTGTGATGTTTTGAAAATAAAAATGCAATCTGGAAAAAAAAAAAGAAAGAAAAAGAAACAAAAGTGATGAAGTCTGATATTGTGTCGAGTACTGCGGTACGTTAGTCCTATTTCAGCTCTGCGAGAGCAATATGGAGCACATTGGCAAGAAGACAGCACACAAATGTTAATGGCACATTGTTTCCAAAATAATCAAGTATCGTCCAAAAACTTACCTCTGCTCTAATGTGGTGAGACAAAATAACTGCTAGTGAATTATTTCTAAAGTGTTTGTCTCCGTGTGGAAACAAACCTAAAGGGCTAAAACTGAGGAGTAACCAAAAAAAAATAAGAAAAGAAAAAACAAATGGCTCTTTTTTTTCTCTTCCATTTCATCACTGCTGTGTTGCAACTTTTACAATGCTCTTTTTGCAAAACCATTGAGATAATCCCTTTGGTCGGTTATTATGAGTTGTAAACAGACCAGAAACACTTCTGTACATAAAATGATTGATATATTCCCAATAAATAAACACACAGCCTAAACATGCATTTACGTATGTGTGACATAAACATCTGTGATAGAGATTTGACAGAAACAAGCAGATTTTTACAGCTTTAGGGAATGCAATTTACAGCTTGTAGAGGACTTATACTTACACGGTAACATGACAAATAAATAACACTGCTTCTCTTTGGACAAATATATTTCTTCATGATAAAAAAAAAGAAAGTAAAAGGGACAACAACAAAAAGGGGGGAAAATGAGTGGTAACACAATATATCATGGTAGATAGTAAGCCTGACATTGTAAATGTATAAATTATAAAACACAAAAAAGTATAAATAAACATCTAGCAGACTGAACTATATGTATACTTCCTTTTTCTTTAAAAAATAAATAAGCATACACATAATGTACAGTATGGACATGATTCCTTGCCCTAGGACTGTTCCCCTAGTGATGGGGGCCTATCCATCCAGTATAGAAGATATATGGACATAGGCCATGTAGTCTGAGTCCTCATCTTCCTCATCCTCCTCCTGGTCTTCTGTAATGGCTATATGGGAGAATATATGGTAGCTGTTGTATGAATATGGACCACAACAGCGCAGAATATCACTGAATGTTCTTTAAAAAAAAAGCTCACAGCAAAGCCACTGGCACACAGCCTCCCTTTTGTTACTTTTTTTTATGTTTATGTGTATGCATCTGAGGAAGGATCTGTGTGACAATTACTGTGGCATCCTCAATTATGCAACTTCCATTTACATAATCTAGCAAGTCAGGGCTGCAACAAGAGAAAAATGATGGAAAAGACGGGTGCATGGGAGGTTATAGGGGGGTCACAAGGTGGGTTATAGCGGGGCTGGGTGGCGGGTATGGGGGGGGCACTAGTTCCAGTGGCTCGGGTCTCTTTTGGGCAGATTCCTGAAAGCAGACACACATAACACAAAAAAAAAGTGCTCTTGTGTTCTCGGATTTTGCTTTGCTCTGATTGTTGTTGTCTGGCTCAAATGTACAGGGAGGGAGGACTCTGTGTCACAGCCTGGCCTTTTAGCAAGCAGGTCAGAGATCATCAACACAGTTCTGAGGTATTTTCTTTTCTTTTTACAGAAGAGATTTACATCGGACACGTAAAAAATAAAAAAGCACACAAGCGAGTGTGACAATACAAAAAAGAAAGAAAAAAAAACAGGCAGTCCCTCATCAATCCAAATGGATTTGTCATTACATATTCTGGTAGACAACACATTCACTGGAAACAGCACGAACAGTAAAAGTTAGCTGGTTTTTCTAAATGATGAGATGAGAAGTGAGAGAGCGTGGTTCTACAAGCTTCTGATGCTCCTGCACACTGTAAAGTATCACATTTATATTTAGCTCATGAGGTGATCATAAAGTTGGTCCCTTGGATTCCACTGCTAGGCACATCACATTAAGGTACTCAGTCAGGAGAGAAAAACTACAACAAGGAGACACTCTTCTACAACGTGGAATGTAAATTCGATACTCCCTGGAGGCTATTGTTCAATTTGATGGTTCACCCCCAGATTTGTGAGCGCATGAATGGCTCAGTCTGGTCTACAGATAAAATGTCAAATCCGTCGTCTTTATCACTAACATGGCACCAATGTTACAATCACCTTATGCACATCATATATTCAAAAAGTATTCTGTTCTTATTGACATGTTGGCAGTGTGGTGTATGTCACAAGAGGCAGTGCATTTTGAATTGATTGATTACAGCCAAAAGCAACAAAAAAAGAAAAAATAATACAAAAACACAAAAAACACCGTTACCATGAAATTAGCAATGTGACCATGGAATTTACAAGCTGTAAAGATATGACCACTATCATAAACATAAACAAAAAAAAACTGCATGTGATTTCAGGCGACCTGCTCCTGCAGGTCACTAGCATGACCATAAACTAGACTTTGAATATCAGGATTGTTCCACTGCAAACAAAATTAGTCTCCTTTATTATTTGCGTTAGTTTAATGGAGTTAGCTTTTCCAAGACTTTTACATGGAGTCTGCTGATATATAGTTTTTCATTTACCTCTCTGTTATTTTGTTTTGCAGTAAAAAAAGAAGTAAAATTAAAAAAAAAACAACAACAACAAGAACACAAGAACAAAAGCCAGCGACAAAGACAACGTCATGCAAGTTCTTCTATTCCCAAGTCCTTTCTGCTTGCTTAAGCTGTGCTTGGTGGTGTGGCTGGCTGGGGTGGGATTTTGGGGGGGAAAGTTGGGTTGGGGGGGCACTGTCAGGGGAGGTTTTTTGTTGGGGAAGCAACATGGAATATTGTCTTTTGCTTGGAGAGGGAGGAGGGTGTTTTCATTTCTTTCACATTTTGTTATTTACTTACAGTTGCAAGATCCCGAGTGCTTGACCTCCAGCAGCACCCCCATAGAGCAAGCAGCCTGCTTCATGGCACATTCACTGGGATATGTGGTGTTGTCGCTGGCACACACCGCCTCGTCCGTCCTGCTCTCCGGACAGGCCTCGTCACACAGCGAGCAGCGTCCCCGGCTCATCCGAGCGTCCCACAGACACTTCTTCCCCGCGCTGCACTGGATGTCCTCACACGACTTGGCCTCTAGAAGCGGAGGAAGGAAGAAGTGAGCACAGGGGAAATCTTTGATTAGATGGATTATGAACGCTTTTCATGCAGGATCAGATGACTTGCTGAGCCTTTTTTGGACAACTAAGCTAGGAATAAAAAAGTAAATCCTGTTTTATGGGGTTATGGGCTTGTGTTTGAGTTTGCAATTCAAGGCTGCTTTCTGGATAAGGATCCATCTGACTCAAATATTAACTTGAAGCATGTCTTCATGGCCCCCAGCACTCCCCTGCTTTGCTCTCTCTCTCTTTCTCTCCCTCCCCCCTCTACTTCCCCCTCTCCCATATGGGATAGTGCTGCCAACATCAGGAAATAATAAGATGTCTATCATTTCTTGAGCAAACACAAGCAACTACCAAACACTCCCTCTCTCTCTGAGACCCCCTCCCGACTGGAATGTTGGCAAAAATGAGCAGAGAATAACTGCAAAGCTTGCTGGGAAGAAAGAAAAAGGCACTCAAACAATATTCAAAGGCAGTGGCTGCTGGAGGCTCTCTCTCTCTGGGAGTAAAAGTCTCACACTCTCACACTCTCTGGTTGCAGACTTACTGATGCATTTCCCCTCGTATGCCACTCCGATGGATCTGCCGAGGAGGCAGGTAGCTCTTCTCAGGTGACACGCGCTGGCGTAGATGATGCCGTCGTTTCCACACAGGTACTGATCAGGTGACGTCACCTCGGGGCAAATCCGATTACACGTCACACAATATGCGTTGTTTGTCTGGTCCACGACGCATGTGGAGGTGCCTGGGCACAAGACGTCACGGCACGTTTCTGTCGAGACAAAGAGAAACGAAATACAAGATGCATAAGAGAAAATACCGCTGGATTCTTGGCACATGCAGCTTTTAATGTGAAATTTCTTGCAGAATTTTAAAAATAATATTTACTTACTCTTGCATTTTCCTTGGTACTGCACGTCCAGGTCTGGGTGGCCTTTACATTTCGCCTTCAGGAGCGCACATTCGTCTTTGTAGGTCTTTCCATCCGAGCCGCAGACAGGTCCTTTCCAGGTGATGTTGGAGCAGTCTGGCGCGCACACGCAGCGCGGTTTGCTCCTCCTGTTCATCTTGCACCTCTTTCCAGGCCCACAGTCAACATTATCGCAGGTTTCTGTAAAAAAAAAAATGCAAAAAAGTATGTGTTATTTGATTGCTGGTGAGGATTTTTGGCCTTGTGCGTAAAATTACTCTGGCGCATAAAGTACATGAGTGATTCTATAATTAAGGGGTATACATGTCATGTCCATGGGCTGTATTTATCAATTTTTACTAAATATTCACTTCAAGCAATGGTCAATTTTATATATCAGGGCACATTTCTCTGTCATTTAATACAAAAAAAGTCAACAGGTCCCATCATTTATTTATTTTGCAGAAAATGCATATTCTATACTGGAATTTTGCTGTTTTTGATGCTGTCCGATTTGCTAAATGTCAGGATTTGCTCTTCAGATTAACATTACAATACATGTTTTTGTATATAATTTTCATAATTATTTGTGCAAAATAATCATTAGTACTAAAGGAATCGTTTCAGATCAGATTTATTCAACAAAAATGACTGAGGTTTGTGTGTATTGTGTGAGAAAAACGAAGGGAAATGAGTGCACCTCCACCTTTGCAAGGTATGCAATTGGGAGCTCCGCCATTGAAGATCATCCACCTAAAGAGCGTGCTGTTGGGGACGTCCTCCTCGGTCCAGGACGTCCCCAGTCTTCCACTCCGACAGCACTCCTCCCTGCTCATCCCGGGCATGTAGAGCACCTGGCACCTCCCGTTCTTCCCCTGCTGCAACCAGCAGTTCCCAGCTGCAAACAGAAAAATAATCGAAAATTCGAACATTCGAATATCGAATAGATACATGTCGAACGTCTGAAACCGCTGAGCCACCGAGACGCACTAGACACACACGCACAAGCTCGTTTATTATCCGAGACTCTCCCTCCCTCCTTTTCGCCCTCCTGGCAGTATTTTGTCTGATTTTTTTTTTTTTTTTGCGAGACTGTTAACACTTTGCTCTATCCCGTCTGTGACTGACAGCCCTTTACAATGCACCCCAAAAAGTAAGAAGAATCTTTGTAGGAGGGGGGGTTTGTCCTTTATGCCTAGAGCCTCCTTGTTATCACCGGACAGAAAGTGGAGCGTCTAGACAGCGTTAAATAGCAGCCAATCTCCTTCAGAAAACGGTCTGGAGCTAAAACACACCGCCGTCTCCAACGCCTCAGAACAATATCCCCAGACATGCACCCACCAGACAATGCCTTGCTTATTAACAAACCAGTGTAAAGTTGATTTTAAACATATAAAAAAAACATATAAAAAGAGAGAATCCTATTATCTGTGGTATAAAAATATCCTTTTTGATCCAGACAACAGCAGGATGTCTAAAACCGACACATGACATGAAGTGTTCATGAACTGGTTCTTAAATTGAAGACAGATTTCTATTTGAACTATGATGATGGGTGCAAAAAGTCTCCAGTTTTTATTATTTAAAAATTAAATTGCAATATAAAAAATATTTTTTTTGCACACAATGCTGAGTGGATGTGTGCAGGAAAAAAAATATAAAAAATCACGCCCATAAAGTCTGAAGTTTGTTACAGGTTTTGACGACAACAGTGAGACACTTAACGCGCATACTAAAGTAGCAGAATATGCTCAGGTAGGTATTATGGACCAGCTCTGCGTGGAGGCTTAAAGTGTGCGCGCGCCTGGCGAGAGGCTGCAAAAACTTGCCATATAGTCTCACTTTGAAGTGTCCCATATGGCACCTGCTTTATGGACGCTTTTACGCACGCACTGTCTGATGCACAGCGAGTGGAAAAAAGAGGAAAACTCACTTTGAAAAGTTTCTCGGTTGCAGCAAGTATCCGACACAGCATTGTCGAAGTTTTTCCAAAAAAAACGGAGAGAATAAAAAAAAAAAAGCTGATGAAGAAGAGCTTACCTTGAACTTTTTGATGTTCCATGAGGTGACAAAGCCATATGAACAAGAGAAAAAAGCCCGGGTGGAGGTGGTGTTTCAGCATCCTAAACATGATGGAGAGGCAAAGTGAACTATACGTGTTTGACACACACAGGCAGCAGCAGCGCAAAAAGTAATCTGCTTAAGGTGGCAGTGTTGAATAAGTGTCAGTCTGAGAATGCAGCCTCTCTTTTTAAATCTATAAGGGGTCTCGGGTTGACTGTCTCTGGTGGGCGGGCTCCTCTTCTGGTGGGGGTGGGGAGAGTTTTTTTTTTTTTTTTTCTTAACCAAAGTTCTTTCAATCCTAATCAGGTGACATCGTTACAAGCAACTTTCTCTTTTTTTGACCACAATAATTAAAGAATATGAAGATATGTATGAATTTGTAATAAAAAACACCCCACTTTGGATTCATGCGTAAAACAAAAGCAAATCATCAGACACGTGTCAGTTAATATTAATTTGTGTTTTGATGGAGAATATTAATATTAATGTTTAATTTTATTAAGTTTTTTTTAATCACATTAATCAGTGTGAGTTGGACAGCTCCTTTTACGCATGACTTTTACGCGCCTTTAAAGCGATAATAATGATAATAACATGGATAATAAGCATAATAATAACAATAATAATAGTAATAATGAAGGTTACTCATATATCAAGGCCTTTATTGCTGTATAATCAAACAGGCCCACAGCCAACATACCATCAGTCCTCCAAATTAAAAGGTACTACTTGTTGGTAACTGATTTTTTTTTTTTTTTTCCACCAACTGCAGACAAAAGTAGAAATCTTTTGATTTAGATTTGCCTTTTCTGGAATAATATATCCGACCGAGCCCAGACAATAATAGAGTTCATAGTATAGTTCCGCAGACGCACTGCTAATATTAGAACAGACAGTTGTTTGGGTTTCTCTCCCGGGTCAAGCTTTTAAATATAATCAAACCTGTTTCCGAAGAGGCTTCAGACAGAGGAGCAGGGTGTTGCATTTCATTGAATGAAACACACACACACACACACACACACACACACACAGCTCTCCACTCACTGACGCACAGACAGACTGAACTCCGTCAGAAGTCCTTGCGCGACCTCTTCAGCGGAACTCTGGTTACAGCTCTCCAGAGCAAAGAGCAAAGTGTCTACTGTGTGAATCAGACACCAGGGAGTTCATTATCTGTCGGCCAGGAAGAACACACTGTAATCCTCCTTTTTTATTCCATTGAAGTACCACTTAATCTACAAAATATGAGAATATACATGCAATAAGAACTCTGCAATATTCCCACATGTCCAGAGCTGGAAGTGTGGCTGTAGACAACATGATGATAAAATATCCCTATTTCATTCTCATTTTTTTGAGGTTTGTGTTGTAATATTCTTGTTAGTGCACTTTCATTAGAAACAACACTGGGCAATAACTTTAGTTGTATTATTGGTTTTATACTACAAATGATCATTAACACAAACAGGAAACAAATAAGAAAAAAATAGTATTTCTACAATAACATCATCATACAGTCTAATACAAGTTACAATCATATCCCCCTGTTACATATTATTCATTAAGACCACCCAGCCTCTCTCATCTCACGCTAAAAGGGGACAATGTTTGATTTACGGTGTGTAAAAAAGAAGTTCTTGCAGGATTATTTATGGCGTGCCCTTCTTGTGATCCAGTGACTCAGTTCATGCTTCATACAGACAGACAGCTGTGCTCAAGAAGAAGAAACAGAAGAGGAGAGAGGAAGATGTGTTAATCCTCAACTCACGGGACAGCTAACAGATCACATGTAACCTGAAACAGCAGTCAGGAGGCTCAAAATCAAGGATGCAATCAATTAAAAAAGAAGATTAAGATTCTCTCCAACACCTATCAGCTATTTTTGATTCTCTTGTGGCAAATATATTTACATTTTACCCTCCATTCTTAGTGATAACATGCATTACTACTTTACGCTTTGGCAATATTGTCCATACATTCATGCCAATAAAGCAAATTGAATTATCTAAAACTATGTAGCTACTGTACTTCCAGTATCCGATGAGTGAGCGTTCTACTGCAGAACATGCTTGTCCACATTATTTCCAGCTTGTGGTGATTATTATATGAGTCAGTGTAGCATCACGAAATTTTCCATTTCTGGATTCAGACTGAACATTTTTCATGTGTTTTCATGCAATGAAAGCCAAGATGAGCTGTCTGTAGTCAGTAGAATGATCTGTCTGAGGGGAATGTCTACTTAAATGCTTAAATTTGAAGAGGTCTACTCTTTTATTTAGCTATTTTTTTAATCTTATCCAGCAGAGTAAACATTTATGAAAAGTGTAGGGCTGTCCTCGACCAAAGAAATTCTTAGTCAACTAACATTCATACGATATTGTCAACTAATCGATTAGTCGATTCAATCGAAAGATCTGTAAAACTGAGTTTCTCCACAAAGAATCACACAAAAGCACCACTTTAAATCTTGTGTTTACCACAGATGTGCTCATAAGTTTCTTAGAAATAAGTCATTCAGCATGAAAAAGCATTAAAAAACACTAATCAACTAAAGAAATCTTAGTCGACTAAGACCAAAACGACAAATTAGTCGACTAATCGACTAAGAGGGGACAGAAAATGGACTGATTTTTTCCCCCATGTTGCCCATTCATCCCTGGTAGTGAATTAAGATTCTGACTAATGTCACAACAACTGTTTGACAATCTGTCAAATTAAAGAAGATTTATGAGCCAACCGAAAGCTGTTTATAAACCTTCAAGTTTTCATCACAATATTAAAACTGTTGCAGAAGCAGCAGCTCAGTTATTCGTGACAATTACTTCTTTCAGCAAGTCTGAAAATGTTAACTTGATGTTGTTATGTTTGGCAGATCATTCAGCGTCTGCTGCGTGCGTGATTTGTGGGATCGGAGTCTTTGAAGAGTTTGGAGCTTCCAAAAACACTTCCTGACATGCGAGTACATTTCTGCCGGGCTGTATCGACTTTAAAGTGCTGGCTGTTCTCCTGAAGCCATTAATGGCATCAGCAGAGGGACGGCCATGCAGATCCTGTCCCGGGCTCCGAGCTCAAAGTGGTTCACAACAACAACAGACCCATGCAGCGAATGATTAGCACTGATTGGAGCTGAAGTAAAATGTCACAGATTATAATACAGTACTGACTGGTTGCACACACCCAAGATGCCATGGGGGATGACATTTACTCTGTTGTGCTTTGACACAGACTTTTTGCATTAAAAAAGCCAACATTTTAGGCTGTAATACTGTCCGGCTACTCCAATCTACTCCAAACATGCGTGACAAAATGTTCCAAGTTTTTATTCTCAAATGGAATAAATGTCAAGTTAATGACAACTCTCTTTTAAAAGAAAAGTCGTTTTAAAAGTCTTAAAAGTTGTTACTGAGGATCACAGTCAAGATTTAAGCACGCAAAATGCAAAAAGTGGCCAAAAGATATTAAATAATTTACTATGACATCATTTTTGATTTACAACATAGCAGCAATTTGTGAGCAATCATCCCATTGTGGCGTTGGGTCAGTGATGTTTGGCTGTAACTGCAGGAAACCCCGGAGGGATGAATCTACAAAGGTGTTCAAACACCTCCACTGTATCACATTTCATCAACTATTTCCACACAGCTCCCCGTACACATATAGACAGAATCCAAAGGCTGTTTCACAACACCGCGGTGCATGGGTAATTGTGAAACAGAGCAGCTCAATCATCTATCAAATCCTATATATCCCCTCCAACAAAGAAAGCTCCAAACCCAGGCTTCCCAAAGAAATATGCTACTTATTAGAGACAAATAGCATATTCCACCTCGCCAGATCCAGAGAAATTAATGCTAAAGACTCTGCTGGGTGCTGGAGTTGGCTCATTCAAAAGGAAAACTATCAGAAACACATTCCAACACAGTCCAGGGACGGACTAACCCGACTGTGGGAGAACACGACAGTCAAAAATGTGAGAGGAAATTAATTGAGTTTGAGGGGAAACTTAAATTGTACTTATGTTTGGAGGGGAGGTGGTCCGAGTGGGGTTCCTGGCAGGGTCGGCTTCCCTAAAGGTGTTCCAGAGAGAGGAAGGAGAGAGGATGGGACACAAGACAAGAGAAACACAATCCAGAAAGGGTCATAAATTATTAATTGGTAGGGGCATGGAGTGTTCAAGTCATCACCAGAGCAGTGAGAAAATACTCAACAGTGCCAACATGTTATCTATATTATGCTGCCATCTTGTGGCAAAGCTGTGCCAGTACACGTTTAGATCCTGCAGGATCAGCTTTGACCAAAGATCTCACAAACTTCAACTGTAAACTAGAAACAAAGGTACAGATCGGGTTTATTTAAGGAGCAATTTACCCTGGTTGGTACCATGCATCATCTCAGTGTGACACTCTTTCTTTGTAGTGAACAATATTTGCATGAGGAACACTATTTTTCATTGATGTAGGGCATTGTGTCCTTTACAGATAAAACAATAACTCAAGTAATCAAGCAGTAAAATAACAGAAAAATTGATCTGCAACTATTTTGATAATCGATTTAATGGTTTGAGCAAAATAATGCCAAGCATTTGCTGGTTCAAACTGCTTTTCTTTGTCTTATATGACAGTAATGTGGGTTTTGCACTGTAAGTTGCACAAAACAGCCAATTTGAAAATATCACCTTGGAACCAGGAAGCTGATTTTTAAAAAACAATTTTCTGAAATTTAATAGGGAAACCATTAATCGATTAATAAACAAAATAATCAGCAGATTATATTATTTAAAAAAACAACAATATTTAACTAAAACATTCACACTTGACAAGTTGTGCTACTTGCGGTAAAAACAAAATATCATCAATATCACAAATATCAATAACAACAACACAAGTAGCTACTCCATGGACCCATATTGCCTCTAATCTTTACATATATAAAACCCAAAATGAAAGATATTTTTTTTTATCTTACAGTATTTACAGTACAAACACAATGAAACAGAGTATTGTTTCCTGTTTGCATTTAAACTACTGATATCAATAGTCTTAATTAATGCTAGAAAAGTCCTGAGTGCCAGAGGTGACCGAGGATCTCAAAGCAGTTTATGCTACAGACTGACTGTGTGATTAAAAGGTCAATATTTTTGACAAATGAGCTATATTCAAGATAAGATGTTTCTAATTGAAACTGTTATTTGTCGATCATGTTGCCCTGAAGTTGTCAAAGCAAAAGGTAATGGATAAATTAGATGCCTTTACAGTGTAAAACTCCAAATCAATTTCATCTAAGGCCCAAAAAAGCATTGTTTACGGTTCTGTTATGTTGGGAAAAAATACAGTTTTTACATATATTTAGTCAGTGCATAACAGCATCTAGTCAACGCACAGTCCGTAAATCTCAAAAATAAAGACTAACAATAAAAATAATCCATCGAATCCCAGTCGTCCACAAACTGAACAGCTTCCATTTCATTCAAATGCCCAACTTCCAGTGATTGAGCTGTAGTCCATTTGTACTTTACGAGAACCAGTGACAAGTACCAGTATCCACACTGGGAACAATCCAGTGAAGAGCGGAAGAAGGCTTTCAGGTTTCCTCTTCAGTTCACAGCACTTCGTTGTCGTGTGCATGGCTCTGTGCGTCGTCATCGGCCTCCATCTGAAGCTGCTTGTACTTTCTTTTGAAAAACCCAAACTAGGAAGTAAACAGATACAGGTTAGAAGCAGTTCTAATATCATTATAATAGTTTTATACCAGAAAAACTGAAGCAATGAAAAATGTGAGTACTTTACAAGAGATTCCAGTATATTGTCACTTCTCTGTAAGAATACAGTATATCCATAATGCACCTTACATAGCTTAAGCCTATTTTTCCATTTCCATTTATTACACGGCTTTGTTGAATACTCAATTCTGATTGGTCAATCACGGCGTTCTACGGTCTGTTATTTCTTTATAACAGACCGTTGTTATGTATAACAGACCGTTGCTATGGGCGCAGTTCTGATCTCGGACTCTGGAGGACCATTTTTGTGTCAAATTATTGATTTCTTAAGTAAGTAACTGTGTAATAAGCAGGATAATGTACAGCTAGCGGGTCATTGTTGTGAAATAAACCCCTGCAGGGCTTCACGTCTGGGTCCACTCCTCCGCATTGCCTTGTCGGGGTTTATTTCACAACAATGACCGGCTCGCTGTACATTATCCCTTACTTAATAATCAATGATCCAATATATCAATTCAAAGTGAAAACATTGATACATATCATCATCTTTAAGATACACCCTTATTTTGAAATTCTTAACTGATAAAAAATATTTGTACTTTATAGTGAACAACAGGAGGTCTATTTTTACTCTTTTTATTAAAAATGATAAATTATTTTTCATTTAAATGTCTGGAAGAGCCCAGTAATAAAATTGTCAAATCATTTTTAAGTTTTTTTTTGTGAGTTGAAATAAATGTAACTGATTGTGTTAAATGGACATATGATATTGTCTCATATCACAGGCCCCTGATTAAATCGAATCAAAATCGTATCGTGGCAGACTTTGTGATATCAGCAAATATCATATCGTTGTCCAAAGAATCGATGTAATATCATATTGTGATGTAACTTGTGATTTCCACCCCTAGTTAGTAGACTGGTGATGAGAAAATCAAGTTTCCTTTTGAATCTATAAAAATAAAGCTGCACATTTCTATGAAAACACCGATCAGGTTTATTCTCCTCTTTCACCTTTGTAGAGGTGAAATATTTACGCCTAAACTATATATAAAATAATCTACTGATGTTCCTCTCTATGTTGAAATAATTTCCACCAACTCGTAGACAGACAGTTACCTTCCACAGCAGTCCAACGGCCAGAGCCAACAGCAGCAGACCGCCAATCACACTGCCAACTATCACTCCCATGGGAACTTCACCTTTCTCTCCAGGTTTACTGATCGTCAGCACCACCTGGACAACAGGAGAGGTCATTACATGGTCTGTCTCACTCAGATATGGCATGATTAACTGAAAACAAACAGTGTCAGACTATGCCAAGAAAGAACAAAACAACATGAATCTCTTCTGCCTTCAATTCTTTTATGTGAAGCACCAAATCAGAATCTTACTGGCAGCTGTTTGAGGCCGATAATGAGCAGGTCGGGGTTGGAGGTCTCGACGTCAACACTGGAGATCAGCTCGACGGTCTGATAGGTGGCCTGTCATGACAAATACATACCTCAGCGTGAATTCATTAATCAGTAACATTAAGAAAATGAAAGGTAATAAAAGCAGACAAAACAACCAGTAGTATAAAATTAATTATTGAACATATTTACCGAAAGAAAGGTGCCACTCCAGATCCTTGTTTTAACTTTCACAAAGTAGTCGCTTTTAACTTCAGTGTCCTTGAGGATGCATTTTATATACTCGCATTTTGCACTCGTGCAGTCCTGTCAGTTAAAAACAAAAAAAACATTAACAAAAGGAAATCAGTACATAACAGTAAATATTAGAGCAACCACAACTTACAAAAATACTTAAAATTTCTTCTGCATATGGATTATTTAAAAAAACAAAACAACGATGAATATTCTGCTATAGATATTAGTTAAAACTATATGATTAATTGAATTAAAATAAAGTATCTAAAAATATCCAATACATAAAACATAAAAATCTGTTTATGCATCTGTTTATTGTAACTTTATAATGCATGTAGCTTTTTAGAAAATATAAAGCTACATGAAATATGCATCAAATCACAAATATACAAGAGCATGATAAAATCACTTGTGCGCGAAAAATTGCATCATGTTATTATATTATGTTTTGAAAAATACACAATAGGTTCCTCATGTGCACAGTGTTCAGATTTAGATTTATGAATCACTAGTTTCTCTAAGATATAAGTAGAGCTGGGAGATAATTCAATATGATAATTTATCGTCTTTTAATCATGAAGAAATCATATATCGAGATAACGTGATTCGCAATTACGTCATCTAAATTGATAATAACGAGCACATACTAACTCACATTTCTCAGAAAATCTGATCAAACTCTGTTAAATCAAAATATTGTCTTTATTGTGTGCATGCATGTAAACATAGTCAGTGCATAGCTGGAAATATTTATATATATTTTTTCCTATAATTTCACTTGAAACTGTTCATTTGCACTAAAGTTCTTAATTAAATGACTCTTTATTATATATACTCTTTACTTGTCAAGTATTTAATTCACACAGGAGTATAGAGAAATGGGCTTTACCATGTGGTTATTCATATGGACTATTTATTAACTGAATTACCAGAAAACATGCTATATGGTGATATAAATACATCGTTATCGAGATATGAAATGACCTATATCAGGATAGAAAATTTTGGCCATATCGCCCAGCCCTAGATACAAGTGAAAATACTACATGAGAAGAAGACAGTTGACATATATAAAGATAAAAATATGCAAAGGAATAAGTGACTGACCAGTTTCTCCATGCCTCGGAGGCTCTCCTCAGAGAAGGACACTTTGTGGCTCTTCCCTCCGATCTTCAGAGGATCAACCAGGCTGCTGGAGTCACAGGTGACGGCTCCTCCCTGCAGGTGGAGAAGCTTTAGGTCATTTATTCTATCAATAAATCACATCAAATCATACAGTAAACGGTAACTGAGTAGTACTCACTGTCTGTGTGTCCACGCTGGTAACATAGAGGAGCTGATTTCCACCTTTAGTCGTCACTGGCAGAGCAATGGTCAGATACAGGAGGCTGACGGGGAAGTTAGTTGTTGAAACCTTTAAATACAAAAAAAATGTTTTAATTAATATATATAAAACAAACATAATGAGGAATTCGATTATTATACTTTAAGAGACGGATTATTTTATTTCACCTTCACTGTGAAGTTAAACTCTGGGCCGATGTCGTCTAGACTTTTCACCGTTGTTACCACGGGAACGGCAACATCTGCCACGTAGAAATTGATGTTTGACTGCCTAGGACAAACAGACAATAAAAATTAAGACTTTAAAGCATCTATTGCCAATTATACAATGCAAATAAAATGAGAAAATAATAATGTAAAAGAGAATTCACCTTGATAAAACAATCCCTGCATCGTATCGCACAGGAATGGATATGTCCACCTTGTTGTCTGCAGGTCTGTCCTCTTTACCATCACTGTAAAGACAAACAGGTACAAAACTTTAAAACATGTCCATCATTTTAACTAAGAGTCACAATCTTTCATTAAATTTCTAATTAATTCAGTTTACCTCTTGGCCTCAAATTTCACCTCGGCTCGGTTTTGCAGCTGGTCAAGATTGTAATCAAAATTCATCCGAAATTTCACCTGAAATTAAATAACAAAGAAATACATTTGTATCGCCAAAAGCAGCTAAAACAAGTAAAAAGAAATAGATATTTTTTTCTTGCATTTACCTCTTGGTCTTTTTTTAATGCTGGGTATCCCACTTGGCAGGTGATGGTTTGCGTTTGTGTTGAGGTGCATTTGACTCCCTCCGTCTGTAAATTCAGATCAGAACAGTTAATAATGTGGTTTTATTACACCAACAATACATTACCATGAGGATGAACATATTTTAATGTTTTCCAAATACAACAACTACAGCAGCACAGAAAGAAAAGTACAGAAAATATTCAAACTCTCGTATTTCTAATTATGTGTTTCAATATATGTTGAAAAATTTAGTTAATTGAAAAAATGGGCCTAAAACTCTATTATCATCAGCACCATGTCAACTCAACACAACTTTATTTATATAGCACCTTTCATACAATCATGCAGCCCAAAGTGCTTCACAGTGCAAGATTAAAACAGCACAGACAAAAGCAAGACAAAAACAAACAAAAAATAGACAACAATAAACAGAAGAATAAACAATAAAATGTTAAAATATATATAAATAATAAAAAAATATATATAATTAGGCACAAGAGATAAAAATAGTATGAAAACCAATGATTAAGACTTAAAAACTAAGGCAATAAATGACGAGACACCTTAAGTAAAAGCCAGGCTAAAAAGATATGTCTTTCTTTTAAAGGTGGAGTCCCTCAACATAAACAGCTTTCAGTGAAGACTTTTTCACTCACAGGAGGAAAGACGGAGGAGTAGAAGAGGTTGCCGGAGTACGTCGCCAAGACCTGAGCATTGTACGCGTTCTCCTTCTTGTTTCTCACGACGATTTCAAACGACAGCTCTCGGTTATTAGCGCTGACCAGAACGGGAGCGGAGCTGTAACACAAGAGCTCAGATTATTGCAGTCTTCAATTACAATGTGAGATAACAGATAAAAGAGAAGATTAGGCATCATACTGAGATACCAAAACAGGCGTGACTCCATTCTTACTAGGCTGATAAATTCACCATTGTATCAAATGACGTATGGTAATTATAAGAAACTCTAAAAATTATTATTATTATTATTATTATAAATATGAATAATAATAATAAATACAAATATTTTTTAAATAATAATTAATATCTTTTAAATAATAATTAAAAAAGAGAGAAAGGAAAAAGACAATAATACAAATTATATAAATAATAACATAACAGAGAAGGTAGGCAATAAATCAAATTTCTCCCAAAAAAATCCTGTATCTAATTAAGTATATGAACACATTTCTTATTGTTTACAATTTGGATAGACTATTTTATATTCTATTTTTATAGAGTATTTTCTAAATTCAAACCTGAAGGATTCAAATGATGGGCGAGACCTCGAGAACTTGGCTTTATGGATGTGAAATTTACCCAATAAAATGAATAGATTATTGTACTCTGCATTCACATGATTTATTTTCAGTACGTCGCAGATTAAAGGAGCATACTCGCAGTATCAATATTGTCTATTTGAGCCAAGAGGGATATGAATAAGAAGGAAAGGTTCAAATGAAACCCCACTGTGAGTTGTGGGTGATTTATTCATATTGTTTAAAAGATTGTTGGTCTCTCTCTTTTATCGTTAACATCTATAAATTCAGTAGAAACATACAGTACCTCAAACTGAAGTTATCTACATGAACACTACTGAGTCTACCTCCACCTGAAAAACGCATAATACAGTGTTTATACAGGACTGAATCACAAGGCTTTCACTAACAAAAAGAGGCATACAGCCAACATGAAAGTAAATAGCAGCTGCAAAACCACATGATCAAATGAGTGTGAACGTGTTTAAGGTCTCTGTGAAGGCCTTGTTCAGATCCTTTCATTGGAGTTAATTCACTGGCCACATATCAAGTTTTTTTCCAAGCTCACAAGTCTGACTGAACCATTTAATGGATTCTGAAGCTGCTGTGTAAACTGGAAAACTCCTATTTGTGCAGCTCTATTAGCAATTAAGACTCATAAAAGAGAGAAAATAGAAAATGGTGTCATGGTTGTTAGGAGTAACCAGGGCGTAACATTAAATAGATGCTAAATTAGTTTTTCACACAATTCTTTCCTCCCTGTTATATAAATGTGTACACTACTAGATAATGTAAAATACAGAGCTTAGAGGATGGTACTGTAATATCAGCGGGTCAGCAGGTCAGTTCAGTTCAGCCTCCAGGGGCTGCTAGAGGGGCATTTATATAGTCCTGTTTACAAATGTGAACTTTAACTATGTACCATGATGCACCATGTCAACAAAAACATCTAATAGAAGCAGTGTTACTGAGAATCTAGCATTATAGTCACTGACTTTGACTTCTGTTTCACAACTTCAAATTAAAGGATTCAAGCCCCAGAAAATAAATATTCATTTTAAGAGCAGTTTAAAAGTTCCTCGGGAGTTTCCAGAGGCGGCGAGTCGCGTCGGACGCCCGTGATCTGCATTAAAATAGCCGAGACCTCAGCTTTATGCAAATGAGGAGCGGCCAATGTGATGCCCCGTCTCTCGAATCGCGCCACCACGCTACCAGAATGCATTGCACGGCTGCTTACACAGACAATGAATGAGAAGCGTAGAAAGGACGGAGGCTGTGGACATGTACCATCGCCGACTCGGCAACTTTCTCTCTAGATTTAGGGACTTGTGGAGCTAGTGCTGCGAGCTACTTTCATTGGAAAAGAGTTGACAACACTCGGCTGGGTTTTTTTAGTTGTATAATTTTTTTATATCTAGCTTACTCTTGCTAGTTTCTCAACATTACCAACCCTAGCTTTAAGATAATCACTTATCCTCGTATGACTCATGACTCAATGACTCATAGTAAAGAAAGACAGTCTTGCCCCAGCTTGTTTTGTCACACACATTATTATTTCTACTCTCAACAAAATTCCTCATCCTGAGGATACCATCATCACACATTGAGTGAAACCATGAAACAGTATATTTTGTCTTTACTACTAAACTGTACGTATATTGTACATGTAATGGACAGCAAGTATGATGCACTATACACATACAGTATAACAGTGATTCTCACCTGGACGCCTTTGTGTCCGTCTTCACACTCAGCACCAGATCACTGACACACACTTCATCAGAGCCGCAGTCTTTAGTGAAGGGGTTCTGAAACGATAACAGAGCAGCAGATTCAGCGCAGGAAGCTGCTTCACTCTTCAAAAGATGTATTTAACAGATGCATATCCTCCTAGAATCTCTACAGATATGAAAAACATAACAAAACAGTAATGTATTATATTTTTACTGCATTGGATGAACTTTAAATGTTGTTGGGAAAACATCTGATGGCTTGCGTCACTTAGAATTTAAAGCCAGTAATCATCACACACCATGTTATTTTAAATGACTGTACAAACACCTCTGCAACATAACAACTACGTTTAAAGTCTTCGTCACCTGATTTGTTTCCTGTAGACCTTTGAAGACCAGATTCAGAGATATCATGTACTGTTATCAGTTACTTACAAAGAACTCCCAGGCACTTGTTGCAGACACATCGAGGACCGGGTTCACATCTGCATTCTGCTGCTCGATTTCTACTTTCAGACTGAGGGAATTGACAAAGTCTGGTGCCTCCTGTTGAAGAAACCACATACGGACAAATCAGGAGATTATTTTCAAAATACTTTATGTCTATTTTGGTCATTGATGCGCTTTGACTGCAAAACAGATGATTTTCTTCCATTACCTGAACATAAACCTGGAAGTCTCGACACAGGGGCGTGGATGATATTTTGGCCTTTTCTGTGAGGAAGCGTTCGTTGTTTTTAGTGAACAGTCCTCTTGACGTCACTCGTGAAGCCTGCAGGTCAGCGTCCAGAGTCAGAGTGTAGGATATATCTGAAAGAAGAAGAGTATTAATATAATATTTATTTTTTTCTTGAAAATGATTAGGGTGGGATTTATTCAGGAATAGTTGGAAATAGTTGGGAATTATGCTTATTTGCTTTCTTGCCAAAGTTAGATGAGAAGATTGGTGCTACTCTTATGTCTGTATACACTAAATATAAGGCTATAGCCAGCAGCCAGTTAGCTTAGCTTAGCATAAAGCCCTAAAACATGCAAAACCAGCCAGCCTGGCTCTGTCCAAAGGTAACAAATCCACCGTCCAGTAAACTGCAACTTTGTGTACTGAGCTTTAAAAGGTGCTCGAAGGTGGATTTTGTAAGCTTCAGACAGAGCCAGGCCTTGCTGTTTCCCCTGTTTTCAGTCTTTGTGATAAGATAGGCTAACTGGCTTGTGACTATAGCTTCATATTTACTGTACAGACATGAAAGTGGTATTGATCTTCTCATTAACACTCGGCATAAAGCAAACAAAGCAAGGTGTATTTACCAAAACTATGACTTTAAAGGTGCTGTGTGTAGGATTTGGGGACATCTAGTGGCGTGGTTGCAGATTGCAACCAACTGAGTACTCCTCCGCTCACTCCTCCCTTTCCAAGAGTAGCAGTAACGTGAGCCGCTGAGTGCAAAACCTTGGTAACGCCAGCCGCAGTCTGACTTCTGTTGCTCCTAAAGTAGTGTTATTATGGTAAGGATGGTGTCTGAGCGAGGCAGCAGACGCTGGCTGGCGGTACCACGGTTTTGCAATCTACGGCTCACGTTACCGCAGTTTCACAAGTGTGTCGGAGAACTACGGTGGCCTTCAGGTAACGTAAAAACACGAAAGGCTCTCTCTACTGTAGTCAGTGTTTGGTTTGTCTGTTCTGGGCTACTGTAGAAAAATGGCGCAGCAACATGATGGACTCCATGAAGAGGACACGCTCCCTATGTAGATATGAAGGACTCATTCTAAGGTAACGAAAATCAGGTGATTATACACTAATGAAAACATAAATAGATCCCCGGATCAACAGATTACACAATGTTCCTTTAAGTAACAGGAATCTACTTATTCTTGAGAAGCCTAAGAGGTAATCAGATTTACCAATGGGTCCAACAGGTTTTTCAGGCCTGAAAGCAGCACTGAAACAGAGGTTGGTGTTGAAACATGAAAGCTTGCGTCCATTAATGTCACAGTGTTTGTTGAAAATGTTGATTTTATTGGGGTTGAAAGAAGCTGTAGCCGAGACAGACGCCACACCTCTGGACCTGAAAAACAAGTGCAATTTTAAATTATTACCAGCCTTGTCGATTCTATAAATAATGGGCTCATTTACTGAACTTGATAAAAGTAATATAATGTGGTAAATCATTACAGAATAATTTACTCCAGTTTATTACAGGTTGCCTGACTCACCAGAGCTGCACCACTTTGCCATATGCACCAATGGAGATGTCCGGGACCGTATCATCATTCAGATCTGTGTAGCTATCTAGGGACCGTCCAAAATACTGCAACAGAGGATCCAGTTTGGAACCAGGGATTCTCTGAAACACAATGATCATCACTCTCATTATTACAGAGTTTAACAATATGTATTCATCATATGAGACGGTTTATAGTTTTAGTTTATAGTTCAGACATTAATTTCTCTCTGTACCTGTGAGAACTGTTTGTTTAATGTCTTCTTATCTCCGTTGTAGATGTAGATGACACCTTTTCCTTTGTCTTCTAGTGGAGCTCCAACTACAACATCATTGAAACCGTCGAGGTCCAGGTCAGGAATGGCAGAGATGGCCATCCCAAAACGTGCGTTCTCAGTTGGGGGCGGACCACTGAGGAAGCCCTGCTCGTTCAGTATACCCTTCAGATCAGACAGAGAACATTATGTAGCCGGTGGAGCTAAATGTCAAGCTGAAGTTCCTTTAAATAAATAAAAACTCTTTGATTTTTCTTACAATACACCCACCAAGTTGCTAATTTTTACCTTAGTGACAGAGAAGAGGTAGACCCTGCCTTCCTCTCTCTTCATATCGCTCATGAACATGGGCGCACCGACCAGCAGGAGGTCCGTTATCCCGTCTCGGTCCACGTCCAGGGGGCACAGGACACTCCCAAAGTATGACCCAATCTAGGACAACAATTATTAGCTGTTTACTGATTCTGAGCTACTGTGTTTCTGCATGTACAGTATACAGTTGGTTCCTGGGTCAGTACCTGTTTCCCTCTTTCTGAGTCTATGATGGCAGATTGCGACGGTGCGTTGACGGTGTAGACGATAACTTGTCCGGAGTGGTTGGAGCGAGGTGCACCAGCCACAAAGTATTCTGTAGATTCATCGCTCAGTGTGGTGACAGAATAACCTGGAAATAAACGCAAATAACACATCTTACTAGTTGACATCTTTGGGCAACCTCTGGTTCTGGAAAGTGAAGCTAATGTGGAAGTCTTCTTCAATACAGCATGATGTTCATTTAGTAAATTATGGTCCCATTTAGAGCCAAATAGACCATAAAGCAGGGGATGCTTTAGGGCGTGGCTACCTTGTGATTGACGGGTTGCTACCACAGAGTTGACCGGTCTGGGAATTGTCTGTGTTATTGTCTTACAACTTTAACCCTGTTTTCAGTTCATGAAAGTTAATTATAACATTTTGTTTGCCTAAAAAAATGTGTTATTCAGCGTTTGGTTGTACTTAGCTCCACCCTCTCGTGTCACTTCTGGTCGCAAAAGACCAAGATGACGACGGACAAAATGCGGAACTCGAGGCTTCAAAATGGCAGTCCACAAACCAATGGGTGACGTCACAGTGAATACGTCCACTTCTTATACACAGTCTATGGTTGACATCTGAACTTGGGACATTGTCTTAGTTAGACAGTGGTTGAATGTAACTAAGCTATGTAGTCTATAAACTAGATTATTTTATAAGCATGGATAAATGGAAAAAACAGGGTTAAGGACTATTTGACCACTGAATGTGCTTGTCCTGCTTGTTTCTTTTATGTGAAACTAGTTATGTTATTTGTTCAAACTTATTTTTGCTATTTTGTTTTAAGTCTGTTGATTGTTCTTTTAAATTCAACGTTTTATGCTGCCGTCTTGGCCAGGACTCCCTTGCAAAAAAGATTTTGACTCTAAATGGGAAAATATCCTGGTAAACTAAATATAAAAAATAGTTTCTATTTTTACTTTTAATTGTCACATACACTGTAATATACATTGTGACTGTAGTATTGTCACTTTTACTTAAATAATTAGCACATAATCTGAATACTTCTTCCACCACTCTACTTAGTCAGCCATTGTAACACAGTGTCACTGCAGTAAAACATGTTAAAAAGAACAAATCATTGCATAACATCTGTGGTATACATACTGTAATTTCTCTGAAACCTGAAATTGCCACAGAAATGCAAAGAAACCATTCACTGTTTCAACATATATTTTAAGTGAATTTTAAGGTTTGAAGGTGCAACATAAGCATCCTAACAATCCAAACAAGGTGCCATCTTGGAGTTTTTGAATTATGAAATATTTCAGGACAGAAAATGGTGTTAGTAATGTTAAAAATAGGGCACTGGAAACATATACTGGCTTTAACCCTGTAGCCTCTACTCCACAGCAAAATGTTCACATACAATACTGAGTATACATGATGCAAACATTTTTCTATGATGTTCCGCTTCTCAGCATCAAGATGAAAAAGGTGGCTAGCTGACAACATGCAGTGGTTAGCTGGCTGAGAAGCTGTTGATTACACAAATCAGTTCCCACTCAGAAACACCACAGATATTTACCACCTATAGAGTTCTGTTGAGATGGGAAACACAGTTTAGAAACACAGTCTGTTAGCTGCTTTTACCCAAAGACCTGAGGAGCTGCACTACGGCTGCCAAAGCAGGGCTGCTGCAGTCATTACACTAAGTCAAAACACTTGATAACAGCCATCCTCCGCTCCCATTCCTGCATTGTTTCATGCAAAGATTTAAAGTAACACAATCACAATTTGGTTAAATAAATGCAAAGAGGACAACAGTAAACGCCTACCCAGTAATGAGCTGTGGTTCCTGTCTTGAAGTGTCCCCTCAAAAGCTGAGACAGGGAGAATGTCTATGTTTGACCCTCTTTGATGGACGACGGTCCCGCTCCAAGCGTAGGCTCCCACTGCTCCCAGCATCATCATATCCTTAAACAGCACAGGTCAAACACCAGTCAGCAGATACAGATACTACTGTAGATCACAGCACTTATATTGAAACCACCTTTCTTTCAGTGTCAAAGGTTTTCAACTGTATCAAAGGGAGTACCAGTATAAATAAAGCAAATGATGAAAACCACAAATGGCATATAGCGTGAGAACAGAACATATATGTTAAAAAGGCAACCGCTCAAGTTTGCGGTCAGAATGCTGTAAAAAAACGCAGCTTCCTCTTTCCTTTTAGTGAGAACGCTGCTTTGACACGGCAGGAGGACTGTTTTGAAGGAGTTGTATCATGTGACCAGTCAGATCCTGTGATCAGGTTTATTGTCACTTCAAATCAGGGTCACATATGGTATTCTGATATCTGTTCTGATGGTTACTCAACTGTATTTGTAGTTATTATCACATATTTTCATAGCTTTGATAGCAGAAACTAGTGACCAGTGGTGTATTAATATGTCTATATGTGGAGTATGTTGACCCCGTAGTGTCACAGAATCACTGGATGTGATGTGTGGTAGATTACAGAGGAACAACAGACAAACAACGAAGATTAGTCAGGCTAAAAATGTACGCATTGGCTCAATTTTTGCGTTCATCCATCAACATACTGCTTTGGGCACAAAGCAGGTACTGTAGCTATATTAGGGGTGTAAGAAAATACTGAGTATCGCAATATTATGTTATAAGATAAGATAAGAAAAACTTTATTGTCCGTCACAAGTAAAGAAATTTGTCTTTGACAGGCTCAATAATAAATGGTACTGTATTGCTTCTCAAAAACATTAACAATTTTTAATTAATAGTTTAAATGCAAAGATGAACTCAGTCAATACTTTATTTGATTTGGAAAGAGATGCTCCCTCTCAAAGTAGTGCTATGATGTTGGCTGTTACAGCGACTGTGATCAATGCAGATGCAGATCCCACTGTTCTGATTGCATAGAAAAATAAACTTTTTTTACTGAAATTTGATGCATATGGTGGTTTGTTCTTAATAGTTTCCCTAAAATTAGATTGAAAAAAGTCCCAATACATCGCCTTACTTACAGTATCGCAATATATTGAATCATAACCCCGTATCATGATACGTCTCGTTTCACCAGATTCTTGCCAATACACAGCCCTACTGTATATACCGTGTACCTTGTGGACTTGTGCTTATTTTATTCTTTTCCTTGCAAGCATTGACACTTCAAACTGGACTTCCTTTATCATGTTGCACACTGCCACAAGCAACACACAACCATTACATTTTTCTGCTGCAGCGCTTTTGCATGTGAACTTGTTTGTTCACGATTGACAGAAACGTTTTATTAGAGGTGTAACAACAAGGTGGTGCTCTGTACCTGCCGGTGGGAGTAGTGAGCGCTGAATCCAACCTGGGACATCTCCATCTTGAAGTTGTTGCCCCCTTTCCCAGTGCCTTGTGGAAACAGAGCGGCGTGTTAACACCAGATTAGAAAACAAGTATCTAAAAAAAAAACCCCACATTTTCTTTTGAGCTCTCTTGGGATCTTCAGCTATGACGGACATGTTGTGACATGCTTGAGTTTCTCTGGAAAGAGGGAATGAATGAACTTGCAGTGTGAAGGAAATTACAGCAACAACGAGAAGGGAACATTTATATTACACACCTTCAATGTTGAAGATGCGGCTCCCCAGGGCTCCAGCGATGGTGGAGAGGGCCGCCTCCTCCGACACATTGAAGAAGTACTTCTCTGTGGGTACACTGGCGATGGATTTGATTTCTTTTATCAGGTTGTCTGTGTTGATGTTGTTTCTGGAGTAATAACCCAGGACCTGGGGGGGGGGGGAAGAGGAAACGCGACAAATTCAGGATTGCAAAGAGAAAAAAGAAGTCCAGGGAATAGCAAAACTTCAAATCAATAAGAAATGTATACAAATATAAGCTTTGGCATTTAACAAGGCTACCCAAATCAGCAGACATCATTCACATCTACAATGATAACTATTAGGGCTGTCAAAGTTAACGCAATAATAACGCGTTAACGCAAATTTGTTTTAACGTCACTAATTTCTTTTACGCATTAACGCAACTTGTGATTTTTAGGTTGTAGCGGGCTCAGTTTTAAAACTAGAGAAGATACTGGCATCATATTATACTAGGAAACCTAAGGAATCCATCCATACCAACCATGTCGTACTAGCTTGTCGTGAAGGAGGCTAAAGAACGCTACAAACTGACGCTACATTTTGGCAAGGAAAAACTGTCATGGCCATTTTCAAAGGGGTCCCTTGACCGCTGACCTCCAGATATGTGAATGAAAATGGGTTCTATGGGTACCCACGAGTCTCCCCTTTACAGACATGCCCACTTTATGATAATCACATGCAGTTTGGGGCAAGTCATAGTCAAGTCAGCACACTGACACACTGACAGCTGTTGTTGCCTGTTAGGCTGCAGTTTGCCATGTTATGATTTGAGCACATTTTTTATTTTAAATGCAGTACCTGTGAGGGTTTCTGGACAATATTTTACATTGTTTTGTGTTGTTAATTGATTTCTAATAATATATATATACATACATTTGTATAAATACTTGACAAATCTCCTTTTAAGGTACATTTTGAACAGATAAAAAACGTGCGTTTAATTTGCGATTAACTATGGACAATCATGTGATTAATCGCGGTTTAATATCATAATCGATTGACAGCCTGAACTGAACTATACTTAAAACGATGAAATTGGAAGTAGTTGGAAGTAATTGGTAGTATATGGCGGATCGTCACTTACAGCGATGCCGAAGCGGGTGATGCCTTGTCTCTCACATTCGGCAATGAATGATTCTCTGAACTCCTTGTCGTGAGACTCTCCATCAGTGACGACCACCATCACCTTGGCAGCGCCAGGTCGACCGCCGCTACTTTCATGGAAACCCCACTGACTGAAGAGAGCAGACACAGTGGACACTTTAAGGCTACTGTTTGTGGTTTTAACATAAATAATGTTCATGTGAGATTAAAAAACACAATAAAAAAAAAAATTATACACAAACATCAAAATAATCATTAAGTCCTAATCAGGTATTAATAAAACAGACAAGACAAACATACAAATTATAGAAAAACAAGAAGCAAATCAAGCAATCAAACATATAAGTAAATAAATAAACAGATATTGCAACACCAACCTGGCATATTGGATCGCATGGAAGGTGTTGGTAGAACTACCATACATTTGTGTGATTTTGGACGCTGCAGCGACCGCCTGCTCTTTGGTTTTATAGTCTTTCAGTCTGAATTCAAACTTGGCATTAACACCATACTGAATGACGCTGACCTGGCATGAAAAAAATGGTGTGATAAAGCACAGAAAGCTGTCAGTAATGACCACAAGATTCCTCCCTGCTTCATTCCTACAGTATTATGGCTGATGAAACATGATGTTACCTGTGTGTTTTTGGGCCCGATTTCGAGTGCAGGTATTAAATTCTGGAGGAAATCG
This sequence comes from Adelosebastes latens, assembly GCA_916700685.1. Taxonomy (NCBI): domain Eukaryota; kingdom Metazoa; phylum Chordata; class Actinopteri; order Perciformes; family Sebastidae; genus Adelosebastes; species Adelosebastes latens. The sequence goes on along the minus strand of CAKAKR010063663.1, from coordinate 15,917 downwards.
GTCATTGGTTTCCAAGGATAAATACTGTTGGAGCCGTCCAAAACAATCACGATGTCCATGGGTCCTCCACATGCTAGAAATGTCATGAGAGGAGACATATAGTGATGCATTTAAGCAGCAGTGATGAATGGGACTGAGATCATGCCCTTCACATTACCCCTGACCAGTTTATTTTCCATCTTTCATGTAGCACAGAAATACATTTTTATCCTACCTTACCTGAGATAATAAGGAAATATATCTCAGTTATCTGTTAGTTGCCTATTTGAATTTGTTAAAAGGTAACTTTGGTATTTTTCAACCTGTCTAACTGACTAATAGCGACAACAATTTCTGAAGTTGGTCCAGTATTGAGGGAGAGCGCTGTAGACAGCAGCTGCTCACGGGCTGCAATATGGTGCTATTGGGGCAAGCTGGCACCGTCATTTACGTCCACTAAAATTGCTTGTTTTCGCCATGACAGGCTCTGATTGTTATTATAAGTGTCTGACATTATGGAAGGAGTCTCGCTCAAGGAAAAGTCTCGTTCTGAAATCTGGCGAGGTGATGTGTTGCCGGAAGACAACGGTGGAATAGTGGAATACATCCATGGTGGAAACGCGAGTGTTTGTTGTGTTGGAGTACAGAAAGCATAGCTTAGTGTTATCTAAAAGATTTTCAATGTCATGGCTGAATATTTAGATGATTTCGACAATGTGGATGAGGTCTTTGAATTCAATGGCCGCCCGTATTTATTTCATAACGAAACTTGAGCGAGACATGGACACAATAACAAACAGACCAGATAAAGCAAAAGGTAAGAAAAACATTACATTTCTGTGTAGGGTTCTTTCCATAATGTTGTCAGACATTTATAATAACAATCTGAGCCTGTCAGTGGCAAAAACAAGCCCTTTAGTGAACGTGACGTTACATTTACACTGCTCACTTGCCCTCGCAGCTAGTTTAGCGGCTGCCGTCTACAGCGTTCTCCCTCAATACTGGACCAGTTTCAGAAATTGTTGTTTCTATTAGTCAGTTAGACACAAAAACATGGGGAAATGGGGTTAAAAATAGCTAAGTTACCCTTAAAATGACATTATCATGTAGTCAAATGGCTGCAAGATAGATAGGTAGATACTTTCTTCTTGGTGGGTTCAAGAAAGCTCCGTCATTCAGGAATTGAGAGCAGGCAAATACTAACTAAAACTGTAAAGAATAATTCAACCTTGGCCATGTCTTGTGTTTAAAATGTTGCTGCTTGTAAGCCAACTCTAAAATCTATGATGTTACAGTTTGTTTCCCATAAGCCAAATAGTCCCCGATGACATTAACATCGTACCAAACCATCACTGTGATGGATTTATATTTTGATCTGAACTGAAGCACGTCTTGAAAGATATCTAACTACTGTATACACAGCTTGAAATATTCGTAAACATATTAACAAAAAACTCTTACACTGGACGGCAGGAGAGAAGGCCGGTTGAGGTTGAAAGAGGGGGTTCAGTCTTGCACATATTCCTGGGTAGAAGTCCTGATCGCCACAGTGCTGTCCCCAAAGAGGACCGCACATCTGCATCAGATGAGAGGAGACTTAATGGAAAGATTGTCGCTGCCTTCAAACGCTCCCAATAAGCTCTTAAGTCTGAGTTTAATAGTGAATTAAATTGTTAATTGTAAATTTGACTTAACTCACATTAAAATGTTTTGGTGTTTAATAACAACAATGTGAAACCTGCAACATGAGTAGTCTAGTCGTGCAGTGGCTGTTGTCTTTATTTAGTAACACTACTTCCTGCTGCAGTAATTTACCTAAAACACTGACACACTTCCTTCCACCTAGAAATAACACTTTTATGTAAATTTCAAAGGAAATCATGACTTCACCGGTTCGTCATCCAAGTGTGTCCATGTTGTGATTAAAATGTTTCAGACAGCACTTAAAGGCTGTGTTACTTAACATTTATCAACATTATGAATATTCAATCAAAGCAGGTATCATAATAAATTACCAAACACAAAGATTTGTAAGAAATATGTACTGTTTTAGGTTAAAAAACAAAGATACAATCTGACAGTCTGTGAAATGGCATGATTTCCTTTCTATCCTATGTGTGAAAACACACAAACACACACACACACCCACACACCCACACACCCACAAACATACCATCAAACCGTCGACAGCGGGCATCCGGGTAAGAGTCATACCCAGGCACATGTTGTCGATGACATTTTTAACATCTGGAATACTAACAGAATCTGTGGATAAAGAGGAAAAGACAACAAATTAGCTATTAACCTGGAACTTATACTATGTGTTCAATTCTCATACGCTCACAGTATGAATAAAGTGCATGCTTTTCTGTAATACACTGCTATTATCTGTATTAGGCCTGTCAATCAATTAAAATATTTAATTGCAATTAATCGCATGATTGTCCATAGTTAATCGTGATAAATCACAAATTAATCGCACAAGTTTTATCTGTTCAAAATGTACCTTAAAGGGAGATTTGTCAAGTATTTAACACTCTTATCAACATGGGAGTGGGCAAATATGCTTGCATTATGCAAAAGTATGTATATATTTATTATTGGAAATCAATTAACAACACAAAACAATGTAAAATATTGTCCAGAAACCCTCACAGGTACTGCATTTAGCATAAAAAATGTGCTCAAATCATAACATGGCAAACTGCAGCCCAACAGGCAACAACAGCTGTCAGTGTGTCAGTGTGCTGACTTGACTATGACTTGACCCAAACTGCATGTGATTATCATAAAGTGGGCATGTCTGTAAAGGGGAGCCTCGTGGGTACCCAGAGATACCATTTTCATTCACATATCTTGAGGTCAGAGGTCAAGGGACCCCTTTGAAAATGGCCATGGCAGTTTTTCCTCGCCAACATTTAGTGTAAGTTTGGAGCGTTATTTAGCCTCCTTCCTGACAAGCTAGTATGACATGGTTGGTACCAATGGATTCATTTGATTTTTCTAGTTTCACTCTAGCTTTAAAACGAAGCCCGTACAACCTAAAAATCACAAGTTGCGTTAATGTGTTAAAGAAATTAGTGGCATAAAAACGAATTTGCGTTAACGCGTTATTATCGCGTTAACTTTGTAATTTGTATAGATTTTTTAAAATTTTCAAAACCAGAAAAAAAGCCAAATGTCTGGAGACATCCTGGATGGTTTAAGACGACACATCTTATCAGTTCTGTTTAGGCATTTTAAGCACATGGACAATGTTTGGTAGAAAGGTCAAAGGTTAAACAATAAAACACCAAACATTACCTTGAAGATTGAGCTTGTCACAGCTTAGTCTGGACCCCGAGACTGGACACTTGTAAACATCTCCCTTCCTGTTTCCATTGAAACCACTCCATGGGGCACTAACCAGGAGCCTGCAGAAAACAACAGTATTCATCTCTTCCTCACTCTCATAAACATGCAATGACAGTCATCTCTGAGTGTTTCTGTGTACAGTGAATGACCAGCTGTACACTGAATGAGACTCATCCAAATTATTTGATGCTGAAAATAGTTTCAGAATTTCCATCTATAGATGTTAACTTCTTGTAAAAACAAAAACAAAAGTACTACTTTAAGTACACGTCGAAATAAAACAGGAATCAAACTTTACTTTAGTAACCTCTGGGTCAATTGTAATACAAAAGCAATACAAAATAGGGCTGCAACCAACGATTATTTTCATTGTTGATTATTTTCTCGATTAATCGATTAGTTATTTGGTCAATAAAATGTCAGAAAATAGTGAAAAATGTTCAAGATGACATCCTCAAATGTTTTGTTTTGTCCACAACTCAAAGATATTCAGTTCACTGTCACACAGAACTAAAGAAACAAGATAATATTCACATTTAGAAAGCTGGAATCATAGAATTTCTACATATTTATAATTAAAAAATTACTTAAACTGATTAATCGATTATCAAAATAGTTGGCGATTAAATTAATAGTTGGCAACTAATTGATTAATCGCTGCAGCTCTGATACAGAATACATATAAACATCAGTCTGTAACAGCAATAAGTCTGTGTGTTCATGTTCTGAGCAAGAGGCAACAAGTCAGTCATGTCATTCTTTCATAATTTTAACAGACAGAAAACAAGATTCTACAAGTTCACACAGAAAATATCCACTTCAAACATTTTCCCCACATCACAACAGTCAGATGCATGAAGATGTTACTTAAAGGTAGGGTTGGTAAAGATTTTAGAAACATTTTGTTGTTATATTAGTTGAAATTTTCATTACATGCAGACAGCAGTCAATAAATCAAATGCTCCGACAAAAAAAAGAAAACAAATGTTGTATCTGTGGCTGTCGTAGGACTGTAATAAACATGTCCAATCATTTCATTCGGCCTGAATGAAATGATTTTTAATCTCAATGAGTTTTTACTCCCGGTTAAATAAAGGTTAAAGAAAAAAGAAAAAAAGAACCACCAGAAATAGAAATATATAAATCCCAATCCTGCTATAAGGTTGACCCCAAACTTCTACACAACTTCAAGACAGCATCATTTCCCCACAGTGTCAAACAAGGCATGAGAAGTGGGACACATCATTCTTCTTCATTAGTGGGAGTAGAGCAAAGGACACAGGATGTGCGACTGTTCCTTTCTCATGGATACTTCTGTGGAATATAAAGTCAGAGACCACTAACAGATAATGTACACTTCCCAGAGTTAACGGGCCTCTCCTCCTCCAGACAGTCCAGTCACTCTATGAGACTGTGACTCAGAGGGAACAACATCCAGACATCACTGAGTAGCTCAGTTACTGTTTAACTAAATGTCACAAATGAGTGGGGTGATGTGTACGAGGCTTTAAACATGGCGGGATTGTTTGCGTCACACATGCAGATTGTAGCAACTCAGACAAAACTGAGCAGGGATTTCTTACAACTACAGTTTCTTCAGGACTTGACTCAGGATGAGGTTATATGATTCAACAATGTATTGCAACATCAACTTATCAGTCAGCCCGGTTCACACGAAAAGGTGTATGAATGACACTGTAATGCCCAAGGCAAAGGCGAAGGCGTGTCATTTGTACGCCATGTAGTCTGTACTGATTGTAAATGCTCAGACCTGGTGAGTGACGTAGAATAAAAAGTGCGGGAGGGGAGGTGGATGGGTCCAACAAACACAGGACTTTCAACCAGGAGACCGGTGTTTTGTTTTGTAAGTTACGTTAGTGACGTGTTTTCCGTTCTAATGTTACGCTGTTTCTGAACATATTGTACTTACTTTTTGGACTCTGATGAAGACGCAGTTGGCATTGAAACGTTAGTCTTTAATAAAGTCTACTGCCAGTGTGCTTTGGACCTGCTCTCTGAAGTCTTTCCTGTTACAATATTGTACTTTACGTACTTATTTTAAGGCCAACCAGGACGTTTTTCCAAATCCTAAGTGAGTGGTTTTGTTTCCCTGTGCTGGTAGGCTACTGCACCTTCATATACGCGTGTAATATTCACGCCTCGGCGAGGAAAAATGTGACACTGACACGCTATCCTCTGGTGGACAGGCGGGTCTATTACACGCTTTGGTGTGATATCAGGTGGTATCGGTAGAGCTAGACCATTAAAATTAGATTTTTTAAACTCCCAAAAATTGGAATCTGCCTCAAAAATCCAGTATTGATTGTGCTATAGGCCTACTTATCAACTGCTATAAGTGACAAAATCCATTTCCTATCAGTCTTGTAACTGAGAGGAGTTGGAAAAAAACGTGTTCAAGAACAAGACTAAGAGTCTACAGCCATGTCAGCAGCTCTTTGAGGCTGGACTCAGGCACATTGGTGTTTTGACGTACAGTCAACGCTAATATCGGTATGCTAACATGTTCACATTACAGTAAAGGCACAAATGTCAACCTCGTGGTGATGTTGGAGGAAAAGTCAGGGGACAGATATCTGTACAATGGCGATCCATCTAGTAGTTGGTTAGATATTTCAGTCTGGACCAACGTGAGCCGTCGACCGACAGACCAGTGTTGCCTTCCCTAGAAAGCCGGCTAAAAACAGGTGGTGGTACAACCGTGTAATGAGCAAAGGAGCATTCAACAACACACACAACCTCTTGAACCTTGCAGAGCATCGAGCAAAAAAAACACTGCAATTTTAACTCCCTTCAGTTAAAAACAAAATGACACAGCTGATCTGCCCACAGATAAACTGAGGTGGTGTCTGTTGCAACAAACCGATGATTATAGGTCACAATTTGGCGTGAAGAAAATGAATCCTTAGCTCCGTGCTGTTGTCAACAGCACAGGCTGGTAGTGGTGGTAACAGTGTGGACAGTTGTTTACATGCCACAGAATCCCTAGACACTACTAATAACCAGGTGCATCTCTTTACAGTAACAGACCTTCATTTGCAAAACGGACAATTCTACCAGGAAACTTCCCCCTGACGTGACACAAATGCACAAATCGGTTCAAAGATTCAGTAACTGGTGAACACCAACAACCTGCATAGCCTTGAGATCTCAACACTGTAGAGTATCTTTGGGATTAGTCATGCACACAACTGTTTGAAACGCAGTCAGTCCTGTGAAGCAAGTCATGGCTCCTTGTTGAACCTGGAAGTCAGCCAGTTCTGGTGTACAGGCCTGTACTGGCGTGGTGCATCTAGAAAAGTGGCCCACTGAATGTGTATCCACACCTTGTTTGTTCTAGACATAGTTATATACCCTGGGGATGTCATTATCTTCCTCACCTTTATTGCCATTTCAAAGAGGTTGCAAAGACATATTAACTAAATGAATGATTAACTGGACACCACTTGGAAGTTACAGCACCTGGGCAGGACACGCGGTTTGTGAGGGACACAAAAGCACTGCAGTCTAATAGGACTTAGACAATAAAACACTTAAATCAATACCATTTGCCTTCATGGTTTTTCGCTTGTTGGACCGTGTAGCCAAACTCTTCCGCAGCTGGCCCGCTGAAGATCTTGGCACCTGCAGTGCCGACGTTGAAGGAGTGTGAGCGCCAGATTCTGTCAGCTGGTGGAGGAGAAAGAGGAAGTTGCATGACAGTGACACAACATTATATAATTCTCTGATAATAATGACCCCGTCAAAACAGTTGTATAAACACTACCGATTATATCATCATTACTTCGCGTTTGTGTATCTAAAAGGTAAAATTGTTATCAACACACGGACGTAACTGTGCAAACACAAAACATGTAAATATAGGTCATACACATTTGCACACTTACACACTTATTTGCACACTGTATGCACATTTATATTATTATTTTACTGTATTGTGTTTTATTTTACTGTATTTTTACTAGGGCTGTCAAAGTTAACGCAAATTTGTTTTAACGCCACTTATTTCTTTAACACATTAACGCAATCTTTCGGAGATTGTAGCGGGCTCAGTTTTAAAGCTTGTAGCGAAGGAGGTTAAATAATGCTTCAAACATACGCTAAATTGTAGCGAGGAAAAACTGTCATGGCCATTTTCAAAGGGGTCCCTTGACCTCTGACCTCAAGATATGTGAATGAAAATGGGTTAAATGGGTACCCACGAGTCTCCTCTTTACAGACATGCCCACTTTATGATAATCACATGCAGTTTGGGGCAAGTCATAGTCAAGTCAGCACACTGACACACTGACAGCTGTTGTTGCCTGTTGGGCTGCAGTTTACCATGTTATGCTAATATGCTGCTATGTCAAGGAGCCAAACAAAACTATTTCACTCTCTTATACCTGTATATTGAGATGTAATAATAAAGGGATCTTGAAGACTGGTTGTTTATGGGATAGATGGTTGATGTTTTATCTGCAGCAACAGTTTCAGCCATCCTGACTTCCTCTTTTGAGTCGAGTGGGTGGTTTTTGTGGCTGAATCATGTACGTTTTAAAAACCACATCTTCTTGACTCATGGAGGCAAGGCTACCCACTAAAAAAAGCTTTACAACACATCATTTACCATTCATCAGATTGCGTTACCAGACATTTCTCCATAGACACAATCCACCTTCAGCCCTCTAAAGCCCCCCAGGACATGGAATCTGCTTTGCTCTCATTAGAGCCACAAGCCCAAACAGGCAGAGCTCAGCTATCAGCCATCAGTCAGCATCCAGAGGAATGTGGATGTGTACTGGACTCAAGAGACTGTTCACTTGCACAGCACAGCCTCCTGCCACGCCTGTTTACCTGCAGCACAGAGTAGCACTTTGCCTCCTCTTGGGGCTTTGCAAAACCCCAACAACACATTTCCTTTCCTTTCAGAAATGAGGGGAAATGTGCATATAGGAGAATAATTTAAAGTCTCTGCCTGGCTGCTGGTTGAAAGCTTCCCCAAGCAACACATATAAGACTATTATGTGACTTCCTCTCTCCAATATGAACCAATCTGGTCTTATTTAATCCATGTGGGTTATGTTTGGATCATGCATTTTGTTAGCAGAGGAAGAAACTCTGCAGGCTGATGGGAAATCTATTTGAAAACAAAAAAAGCACTTCCAGGCAGATTCATTCAGTAAAATGAGCTGCATACTGAGCATAAACTCCTCTGCTGCTCTTCAGGTGTGTTTTAAGTGATTTAAAACATCTAACAATCACATTAACACTTCCTTTCCTTTCAGAAATGAGGGGAAATGTGCATATAAGAGAATAATTAAAAGTCTCTGCCTGGCTGCTGCTGGTTGAAAGCTTCCACATAAGCAACACATATGAGGTGATTTCTTTTCTCCACTATAATAAGCCATGTGAATCACAGTGAAACAACCAGGCTGGTCTTGTTTAATCCATGTGTTTGGATCATGCATTTTGTTAGCAGAGGAAGAAACTCTGCAGGCTGATGGGAAATCTACCTCAAAACAAAAGCACTTCAAGGCAGATTCATTCAGTAAAATGAGCTGCATACTGTTCGTAAACTCCTCTGTTGCTCTTCAGGTGTGTTTTAAGTGATTTAAAACATCTAACAATCACATTAAAAAGCTATAACAAACGATTTATAAACCTTACCGACTCCAAATCTTATGAAAACGATGTTAAACTCGCTATTCGTGGCGAAAATATGTGCATCTTTTCACTCTTTGGGTGAGAGAACAGTGGAAATAACACCTTCAAAGTCCAAAAAAACAAGTTCAGTACTTACCAATGACTATTATAGTAAAGAAGAGATTCCCCCAGGAGAGCTCCATAGTCGTCTTTATTCCATTTGTATGAGGTGGTTAAATGAAGCCGCCACCGCACTTGTCACAGTTGTGGCTGCGCAGCTCGGAGAGTCAGCCGTGACGCACCGGACGCGCTCTCTAAATAAGGACTTGTGAGTTCTGCCTCGTCTTATTATCACCTGCGGATACAAACTTTGACCCACCAGGTATTGTCAAAGGGTGTGATGTAAAGTCTGTAATAAAGTCTGACTGGGTAAAGGCAGTAGGGACAAGTCCTGTAAGCTTGAAATCTAGTTGTGATCTGGCAAAAAGAGCCTCAGACATGAATGTTAAAAGTTTAACCCTCCATCCTCCCTCACAACTTTTCTCTTCTGGTTTATAAAGCATACAGTATAATAAACTATCACCCAATTCTGTGTTACACCTTTTTGGCCAACTTCACTCCAAATTATTACCACAAGTTTACACTTTAAAAAAAAAAAAATTAAGGTTAATAAACCTAATTTCCATGAAATTATTTCTTAGTTAACAAAAAGCAGATATTGTGAATTATTTTGACTATAGTTATTATCAGAGGAACATTATGTTGATGGATTATCACATACTGGTAAACCTTTAGTCAGAATATTGTTTTGAAAGCATTTAAATGTTTTTAAAGGTCCCATATTATAAAAAAAGTGAGATTTTCATTTTTTTTAAAGCAGGCTTAAAGGGACTATTTGTAACTTTCAGAAATGCTTGTTAACAGCGACACCTGTGGCCGTTAAGTCAGCGAAAGTCAGCGTCGGGCTCGCGCTTGCTCGCTCTAAATAGACATGAATGAGCATCGCTCAAAACAGTGAGGCGACACACGTCAGCTAAAACCACAATATCACTCTATATTTCACCTGCTTGGCAGTAATGTTAGCTGACCAGACGAAGGTCTCTCCATGAATCACTGCTGTTCCTAGTGTTGGCTTTACCTGCTTCAGCCTCCGGGGCTGAAGCAGGAAGAGAAACGTTATCGCCTCCCGACTGCGCTCGCAGGGAGACACCGGCACCCGGTCGGAGAGGATAACGGTTCTCGCTGCGGAGCCCCGTCACTTCACAAGACACGGGAAACCTCTGTTGGTCTGGAGGAGCTGCAGCATATATTTCTGCACAAACATCCACTGTACATTCATTAGATATTCTCAGAGCTAAACTAACTCTTCTGCAGTGTGTAGTGTGAGCGCATGCATGTGTAGAGTTGGAGCGAGACAGCGAGAACGCTCGCAGTGTGTGAGTGAAGGCAACACAGGCAGAGGAGGCAGAGACTCCAGCCCCATCGAGTGCGCATGGGAAACCGACCCGGTAGAATTATACGCTTAAAAAGTTACAAACAGTCCCTTTAAGGTTAATAAACCTAATTTCCGTGAATTTATCCCTAATAATTTTAGTAAAAAAAGCAGATTTTATGAATTATTTTGACTACAGTTATTATCAGAGGAACATAATGTTGATGGATTATCACATACGGGTATATGTAAACTTTTAGTCAGAATATTGTTTTAAAAGCATTTAGATTTTTTTTAATGGCAGCAAATAATGACACAATTTATGCTATAAATTTGAATAAAACACCCACAATTCAACAAAAGTAGTGTTCATTAATAAAAATGTTTCGCAAAGACCATAGTAGGGAACCATCCATGTTATTTTGGGGCAATTAGATGAAAGAAATGCATATTTATGATATAATGAAGTTTGAAAACCGGTCAAATTTGACCCGAGGACAACAGGAAGGTTAAAGTCAAAGTCATTTACTGCTTAAGGTGAACTTTAAAAATCTTCTCTAAGTTCAAATGGAAGCAAAAAAAACAAACTGTGAAGAGACAAGTCCAAAAAACAAGTCCACACCCATCAGGCTTAATTGTAATCTCTTCTAATCGTCATTCCAGAGCCACATCACGAGTGGACAAACAACACTTAAATCAACAGATGTCAAATAAAAAACACGTCATGAATTAACAGTTAACAATTTGAGACTTGCCTCGTCTCACATCCTCCTGAACCCTATAATTTATTGTATTTACAACTCTTTGCGGAGCAGAGAGTTATGGCCGAGACAGGAATATGAAATTAAGAATATGAAGAACCTATAAACTGAAACCCAAACAATAAGAAAGTCTATTATGAGGAATGACAAAAGCCTCTCTTTCCTTCACTGGAAAACAATGATGTAATACGTTTCATTGGGACACACAGTAGGCCTATGTGTTAGAGACTGTAAAGGAAATGGGCAGGACGGTGAAAGAGTTGAAGGACATTTCATTTTCAATGAGCGGTTTCATTCCCAAATGCTATTTTGGAAAGAATGTTAGTTGGTGTTTGTTGCTTAGCAGACAGATTATTACACCGTCTGATGTCATATTGTTTGGTGAGTAAGTAACTCAAGATGTAGTTACTGTAAGCATGGATGCCTACCAGGAAAAGGCCCAGGGGCCTAAAGTGTCAGGGGTGCCCTCGACTTCACCTACAAAATGTCACTCACATACCAACCAGGAAGAGACTCAAAATTACCACAAAGAAAATGACAAGAAAGAGACACAAAAGACTACAAAGACACCAAAACAACTACAAAGAGATGATAAACGCCAGCAAAGAGACATAAAGAGACTCACAATGACTATGAAAAGAGGAAAAACAACCACAAAGAGACAGAAAGAAACAACAACAAAACTTAAAATTACCACAAAGAGACACAAAACAACTACAAAGAGATGCAAACTAACCACAAAGAGACACAAAACAACTACAAAGAGACACAAAACAACCACAAAGAGACACAACGCAACTACAAAGAGATGCAAAATGACCACAAAGTGGCACAAAACAACTACAATGATAAACAAATCAACTACAAAGAGACGCAAAACAACCACAAAGAGACACAAAGCAATTACAAGGAGACACAAAATGACCACAAAGAGACACAAAACAACTACAAAGAGATGCAAAATGACCACAAAGAGAGAAGCAACTACAAAGTGACACAAAACTACCTCAAAGAAACTACAAAGAGACGCAAAATGACCACAAAGAGACACAAAACAACTACAGAGAAACTCAAAATGACCACAAAGAGACATAAAGCAACAACAAAAAGAGGCTAAATTACCACAAATTGGCACAAAACAACTACAATGATAAACAAATCAACTACAAAGAGACGCAAAACAACCACAAAGAGACACAAAGCAATTACAAGGAGACACAAAATGACCACAAAGAGACACAAAACAACTACAAAGAGATGCAAAATGACCACAAAGAGAGAAGCAACTACAAAGTGACACAAAACTACCTCATAGAAACTACAAAGAGACGCAAAATGACCACAAAGAGACACAAAACAACTACAGAGAAACTCAAAATGACCACAAAGAGACATAAAGCAACAACAAAAAGAGGCTAAACAACTATAAAGTCTTGCTCCTGTGTAGTAGAGGAGGTTCGGTGTTTTGCCTTTTGGCCATTGTCTCATAATCCACCCATGACTGTAAATAACAATTTCCATATCAAAGGGAAACTCCTATGATTCTTTGGAGGTACGACTGCAAAAAAACGTTGTATGATGTCCTCTGTGCCTCTGGAGGAAGTCTGAGGAAATGACCCTGATGACATCATCTCGGCAACAGATTTTTAACAGAAAGCCGGCATTGTGAACCGGGGTTGTGGAATTTGAAAGATGTGGGCATTTACCGGGCAGGGAGGGTCAAACGAAGAGATGCCAAGGAAGTAAAAGTCTGGATATCTCGGCCTCTGGTCTGATCTGTTGGCCACTGGGCAGCTCTACTGGGACTAAAAGGCCTCTTTAAAAGCACCTCTTTAACTACTTTCACCATCATGCTAGCACTCATTATACCGGACAACATTATACTGTAATTAAGCCATTTAGCTATTGAACACAGAGAGGTATTGCTTTGAAAGGCTGCTGCTGTCCTAATAGGTCGGCCTAATTACCTCCCCTTGACTTGCAGTCTGTTGGAAAAGTGATGACAGTCAGAGCAAAGAAGCACAGCAGCAGTTTGTGATGTAACATCTGGACATTTGACTGAACTCATATCATATATGGGGTCCAGGAGTAGACCAATTCATTACTCTGAACACTAGTTACTCAGTGAATTATTCTGTTTTATTAGATTAAACGTGATCCCTACAGTAAAGTACAGTAACAGTATTCAGCTCTCTCTTGCCTATAGACGTGACTCATTGTAACACTGTCTTGGTACTTCTGTGTTTGCGTTAGAGCTGCAACGATCAATCGATTAGTTGTCAACTATTAAATTAATGGCCAACTATTTTGATAATAAATTAATCAGTTTGAGTAATTTTTTAAAGAATAAAAAAGTTAAAATTCTCTGATTTCAGCTTCTTAAATGTGAATATTTTCTGGTTTCTTTACTCCTCTATGACAGTAAACTGAATATCTTTTAGTTGTGGATAAAACAAGACATTTGAGGACGTCATCTTGGGCTTTGGGAAACAAGATAGACCAAACAACTAATCGATTAATGGAGAAAATAATCAACAGATTTGCAGCCCCAGTTGCCGTCCCTTTCTTAGACCGATGAACTTAGTGACTAATAACAAAGTTGAACATCATTAGCTATCTCCACCCTTCCAAGTATAGGCCAAATCTTAAATCACAGTAATGAACTTAGGCGTACCCTATAAGTTGTCAAACTTTATGCTTTCATATCATCAACCACAAAAATTCATTAAGGGCTCTTTGGTCTTCAAAATCAGCCTGCAAACATCTCTACTTCACACTAGTCCTGCAGGGAGCAGTGAATGAAAACCTTATTCGGATGTTACAGTTATACAGTTTTCTCACATTCCTGGTGCAATGTATCAGACATCAGTGTCCAGATACACTGTAGTCTTTGGGGAGGCAGGTTTGCCACAGACGCTCGACGTGATTCAGTAAAGTCCATTCAATAGGTTGTGAAAGGTTCGGGTGGCCTGGAAGAAACAATGTCCAACCTTATTCAGCAGCTCAACCCTCACGCCCACTCCTCTGTTTGTGCAGTGATGATTCGGGTGCAAGTCATCTGGTGAGCCGGAGCACCTTGAGAATTCAAAATGAGCCAGTGATCTTTTGTTACGCGGCGCTATTCCTGGAAAAGACTAATCTTCTTTCATTTATTTGTGTTGATAAGAATCATTCACTTCACATAGACGTGAAAAAGGTACATAAACAAAGTAAACTATATCTGGTAAATCCCTCTCCTTTATCAGGACGCCGTATTCCGTCATTTGTATACATGACAACATTGCTGACAACAGTGGAGAGAGTTTAAAGCAGCTCACTTATGTTGAACAATCTAAGGAAGGATCTCGAAACAGCAAAGCCTGCGGTCTATTTTCCTGTCAGGCCCCGACATAATGGAGCAGTGTGGGCACGTCATTAAAAATCCCCACTGAGGAGGACCATGAATCATTTGAAGTTGGCCTGGATGTCTGGAGAGCGTTTATAATCACAGGACAAGCCTTTGTCTTTTTTACTGTACCAAATTATATATAAAAAGGATTTTCCCACTTGCTTTTGTTGGCATATTGCCATATACAAGTAGTTTCGGTTTTACTGTATTTCAACAGGTTTTGACTGAGATTTATTTGAAAAATTACAATTAAAAAGATTTAACTAAACTTAAAGGAGCAGTGTGTAGGATCTGGTGGTATCTAGCGGTGAGGTTGCAGATTACAATTTCTCTCATGTGCCAAGCGTGTAGGATCGCTACGATGGCCGACACGAAAACGTGAATGGCCCTCTCTAGAGCCGGTTGTTTTAAGAGAGTCAGTGCGTAGTGGGAAGTGAGTGGTGAAGCAAGAGAGAGAGAGCGGCGGCGACATTAGCAGGGCCGGCTCTAGCCCTTTTGGTGCCCAACGCAAAATTCTAATTTGGCGCCCCCCCACCGATCTAAGACTAGGGTTACAGTTCAATTCCCCAGAACCCTAAATAAACAATTGGTCCCTGATGCTGTTGGATTGAAAGTGTGTTCTGGTCCGGCCCACTTGAGATCAAATTGGGCTGTATGTGGCCCATGAACTAAAATGAGTTTGACACCCCTGCTTTAAAGTAAACATTATTTATTTATATAGCACCTTTTGTGCAAAACTGCAATACAAGGTGCTTAACAATTAAATAAAAAAAAAAATACAATGAACAGGAGGGAGATAAAAAGATTAAGGATTAAGATTAAGAGAAAGATAAACTAAAAAGATATATTTTAAGATTTAGATTAAACAGCAACATATCAGTCTACTTGTTACTCTGGATGAACAGTTTTCATTGGAACTACTTTTTAACAGAGAAATAGTTCCTGTGAAGGCTTTGAGGTGTTTAATGTGGCAGTTTGTGGTGTTGCGTAGGGTGAATTTGTGGGGATTTATTTTGGTAAACTAGTTTCCGCACTATATCAACACCTCTGTGACACTGTCAAAACACAAGGTTCACCAAGGTGATGATCATTGAAGGGCAATGGCATTACACATTATTACCTCTCTGATGTAAGAGAAACATAAAAATAATGATTTAGAGTCACAGATTTTGTCCCTGGAGAGCTTTCAGACAAATATGCTCCCCGGAAGAAATAAATTGCTGTTTTAGTGCTTTTGTTATAAACCCATTTGTGATTGGTCAAAAGTATTGGAATTTGGTACAGACATACTTTGGGCAGGTTACATTTGTGCCTGATCAGAAGTGTCTTCTATTAGTTTTGGTTTTCCGATGAAGAGCAG
>CAKAKR010063662.1:123761-144453 GCA_916700685.1 Adelosebastes latens | reverse complement strand
CTCCCTTAGGTGATGCTACATACATGCATATTTTGTTAATGTTTCCCCCTTATGTTTTAAGTTAGACAGTTTTAATTAATATCTTTATTTTTTCTCACTTCTCTTCCTGATTTCAAGTCCACAACGTACTGTGCTCACATATTTGCTTTTGCAAAAGACTATTTTTAAACAGGTCTGCTTCCTTATACTGAATTTTTTAATCCATTGACACAGCTTCCAAAATATTCTGAAAAACAAAAAAAAACATTTTTTCCCCCATGTGTGTCACATACTGGGTAAATGCCTGGAGCAGAAAACGTGAAATGCCTACCAACCATGAACGTGGTTAGAACCCCACCCAGTGGAAGAAATGTTGATGTACACAAAACTATTATATATATATATATATATATATATATATATATTAATAAACACACATTCTTCAGTGACCACAAACATGTCATACAATCAAAATTATATGTTTATATGAATGCAACATGTAGGTGTCTGAACAGTTAACTAGTTGATATATTAATGCAAAAACTAACATCAACAAAAACAACAAAAAATGCATTTTTGTGCATAGAGCTGCAACGATTAATCGATTAGCTATCAACTATTAAATTAGTTGCCAACTATTTTGATAAATATCGGTTCAGTTTGAGTAATTTATTAAGAAAAAAAAGTCTAAATTCTCTGATTCCAGCTTCTTAAATGTGAATACTTTCTGGTTTCTTTACTCCTCTATAACAGTAAACTGAATATCTTTGAGTTGTGGATGTCATCTTGGGCTTTGGGAAACACTAATTGACATTTTTCATAATTTTCTGACATTTTATAGACCAAACAACTAATCGATTAATAACAAAAATAATCAACTGATTAACTGACAATGAAAATAATCATTAGTTGCAGCCCTAGTGTGCACATTTTGTGCACTGAAGCTAATTTATTTCAGATAAGTCTTACTGAATTAAGTTTTTATTGACACACCAGATTGCTGTCATGACTTAAACTTATGAGTATTGGGTTCGCTCAAATCAAGAGTTTTTTCACCGACAGACTGTTGGTCCAGACAGAGTCGTCTTTATGTTGACCCTCAGAGCTTGACTTGTTCCTGTGGAGAAGCACCAGTGTGTGTGTGTGTGTGTGTGTGTGTGTGTGTGTGTGTGTGTGTGTGTGTGTGTGTGTGTGTGTGTGTGTGTGTTTGTGTGTGCGTGTGTTTTGGGACGGCCTGTCAGAGCTCTGGCTCCCATATACAGTAAGTAGTTACCTTGAGTGGCTGGCAGCCTGATGCCTGACGCCATTCACTCCTCTCTGGTTCCTGGTAAACATCTGTGAAAGAAACTCTTGTTCACTTTCACAGTCAGACGAGAGATTTCTGAGCTCTGAAGACACTCAGACATTCATCTGATCAACAGCTCACTGCTCTCACAAACTGCAGGTAAATCTCACATTTCTGCTACTTTTTTGATAACTTCATTATTTTTTTTTCTTTATCTACTGCTTATTTATTGAGAAAAGGCAATTGCCAAAAGGAAGCAGTTGCTAATTTTTTTTTTAAACAATTTATGCATGTCTGTGTGTATTATTTCTGTGAGTTGTATGTTTATTATGCATGACTTTTCTTATTAGAAACCTGATTTGTTTAACTTTTTATAGACATGAGGTTTGTGATCCTGTTTTTCTCTTTTGAGTGGTAAGGCAGACACTTTCATGAATGACTTTGTTTTTGAATCTCAATTGTGTTTAATTAATATGTGTTGATGGATTAGGGCCATGATAATCCACTTAACTGAGCAATTTAATCCGATTAGTTTAAATAAATTTGGATTAACCCTGCATTTGCATTATCTATAACCATTCAACATGTGAAAATCTCTTTCCTAAACAACTGTGTTAAGTTTGATCTGATTTTGAAGTTTTTTATTGTTACTATAAATGTTAAAGAATGACTTGATTATTTGAAATGAAAACTGTTTTTTCATTTCTTTTTAACATTGTGTTTAGGGGTTTTTGCCGCCCCGTTCATGAAGGAGGAGGAGGCAAAGCGATTCATCAGGCTGAAGAGACAGTCGGGATACTGGGATCCACACCACTCTCAGAACCAGTGGGGTTACACCATTCAGGAACAGGTAACACTACGCTATGTGGTGTAAATATATAGAATTAGACAGTTTGAGCATGATTTATTGACTTTTTCATTGCCATTCTGTTGCTAGGGCAACAGCATTGGTCCAAGTCTACTTCCTGTCAGCTACTGCATTAACACACATCGCAACAGGAAATACAAAGGGGTCCATTTTATGTTTTTATGTTTGAGCATGATTTATTGTTGTCAAGTTTGAAAAGGTGTGTAGTCAGTATGCAAAAGCCATTAAAGAGGCAATTTTATAACAAAGCATCTTTCTTCCTCAGGCCAATGAGTACTGGACGGCAATACGAACAGATGCTCAGTATTACATGGACATGAGTAACATGATGTTTGACCGCTCTGCGGCAACGTGAGTGAGATCTTCAGAAGCAAATCAGTTGTTAGGCTTTTTCTATGCACCTTGATTGATTTTTATTTTTGGTATAAAAGACAACAGACATAAAAAAACCATCCTTGGATGCTTAGTCAGCCCAGAGGTTATTACATGAAAGCATAATGCAACACTTATTTTCCAATGTGAACCTCATTATACTGTATATACTGTACATACACTCATCAAATACATCACATCGGTAACATCAATCTAGTTACAATAATTTATGATTGCAATGTTTTACACTGCTTTATCATAAAAGCAGTGACTTCATAATGTTTTATTTTGCAAGTCTTAGTGCCATACTGTGCCACATGAGGTAGTATCTACCAAGTTCATTACTTAATAATGATAATTATAGTTTTAATTAAATATATTTTCTAAATCAGTTTATTCTTTTTAAAATCATTATCTCTTGTTGCCATTGAGCAGTCTCGCTTTCCCTGCTATTGCTTTTAATATGCTATTAAAATGATATAATTGAGCACATTTCCTTAAAGTTTTAATCATTTTTCCGTGTTTTTCTTCTTTCTGGTTATGTTGCAGGGAAAACAACAGGCTGTATATGGAGATGCTGCGCAATGCACAAGCTCACTTGCACAGCCAGACGGGTCAACACAGATAAAAACACAAGAAGAGGAAAACTGATATCAGACAAAAATAATGCAGTGCTTCCTAGTTGTTGAAGCTCAAACATTTATACATAATCTGACATATTCTGTGCCTCAACCATGAACTTTTATGAAGGAACGTATTAGTTTTGCCTTTAGATATACTGTATCTGCATAAAGGGTACATTAGAGTTTAAAATGGTTAAAAGGGTGCAGAAGATGATATACAGTACTTGTCAGGATTTTTGGCAACGAACAACAATCCACATATAAAGGCTACACTTCTGTTGCACACAAAAATAAACAGAAACGTAATATGCCAAAATGAACTGAATACTCTTTATATGAAACACTGCAGTTGTGTAAAATGTACAGCTTAATATATGTTTTTATATATTAATTTTAAACATTTGTGAATTAGAGTAGGTTTTATGATGATTATTTTAGAACAATGATGGAATCAAACATTTTATTCAATAAAACTAAGACTCAAAGCAAATGAAATGGTGTTTTTATAGTTGCAAAAAGTCTTCCTTATTCCCTTAGGATTGTCATTGTCTTGTAATAAAGTCACTGTATGTAATTAATGAAAATAGGGTTGAACCCTGGAATTGATATTTCATTTATTTTTTTGTTTTCTTTTACATCTCTCTGGTTTACCACTAGATGGTGCTGTCACTTCACCCATTTCATCTATATTTTTATTAGTACTTTACTTTTTTTTTGTCCCTTTGTTATCTGTGACTGAACTGTTTCATTTTGTCAATGGCACATTGTTCAACATTATGATATTATGGACTTTAATTTTCATTGAATGGAGCAGAGGTAAATATGGCATTAATTATGAAAAATAAAGCATCATGTATTTAAAACAACTTTATTAGTGTAATAAAGTACATCTGAACAATACAAATACTGCACTTTTGAAGATTGTGTAAGAAATGTCCAATAAGTCTTCATCTATTCATTACACTATATATTATGTTGCTTGAAATGGTTTCACTAACTGCAGTGACCAAAATATAACAAAATGTGTATTTGAGGAGGTTGAGAAAAACGAGGACACAGAATTTAACAGAAAAAAAAGTACAAGCTGTTCAGACATCACAAATTAGACTTTTTAATGTATTTTTCTTTTCCTCTAATGTTTTTTTTCTAAACATGTAACAGGTTGTTGCATCTCTAATGAATGTGTACGGTAGTTCAAATGTTGTAGGTACCTTGAGAGATTAAATAATTTCTTTTTCATACAATGTACAACTAAAAAGTAGCTGCAGTAAGTTACTTAATAGTTGTGGATAAAATTAACATAATATTGTTGAAGGGATAGTTTGACATTGAGAATTTTAGATGGTCCACCACATAAACCAAATCAAAGGCAATGCCATTTAGAAACATAAAACAATAAAGAGGAAGTCGGCTAAGTACATAAATAAAGCCAATTGCGAAATTTGTGGTGAATTTTTGTATAGTTTGATTTCTCTTTTTAGCAGTTTTAGTTCTCCTTTTATTTACTTTTACTTTTTTCATGTTTCATTTAATTTTAGCTTGAATACCTTTCTAAAATGACCACAGTGTAATCTAGTGTACTGATAGCTGCATGCTGCTTAAAGCCACCATGTGTAGAATATGAAATGTTATGACTTTGGCTGAAAAGCAATACAGGTTGCACCAGTTTTCTTTTTTAAGACTGTCTTATTTATCTAAAAACAAAACATTATGGCTTTGTCCAAAATCGCATATTGTGCACTACATAACCAATATGTGTAGCAGTAATTTACGTCGTCACTTCCTGAGAGCCTCCGGTTGGAGACATAACCATGGTAACCGTGCCAACCTCATGTGACCAAAAAAGTCTAAAACCTTTATTAAAATTAAGTCTAAAATTCATTTAAAATATATATTACGCTTAGAAAAGTGCAATCTTATACTTGCACTTTAATTGAAGCATTATTGACAGTACAGAGCTGTCCGTCAACGTCTGTTATGAACGTTGTTGTCTCTACCGCATTGCATTGTGGGATATACAGTATATGCCACCTTAGTGTTCAGCGTTGCATACTGTAATATTTCACCAGAAATAATATGAAATTCATGTACTATTGGTTTCATACTAAGGCTCCGGACATACTAAAAAATATCACATACTGTTTTAGCGTACTTAATAGCATGTTAGTATGGAATTTTGGACGCAACCTATGTCATCACAATAATTTGCAATATGCTATAATGTGCATAAAAAGTATACACATAATGACCTAATGACAGACAGAACATTTTACACAGTGGATCTAAAGAAGAAACCTAACCATCAAAGAGTCAAAGTTCTCCTTTACAAAACACCTGTAGTGGCTTCCTCTTGCTCAGTGGTAACAAATGTTTCATAGACTCTTGAAGGTGTATCATCAGTTGCCTGTGAGAGTGTTATTGCTACTAGTGTGAAGGTGGATCCTCACTTGCAGTCGGCGGAGGGATTTTCAAAAACATGTAGATAGCTGGAGTGAAAATGAGGACAGTGCCCAGTACTGCGACGGTGAGGAAAGCCCACAGGAAGATCCTGTCTAACACCTGGGCCACAAACTTCCAGTCTTGTACCACCTAGGAAACAGAAGAAATGGGAGATGATTGACAACAACGTATATAAACATTAAGAGCTATTTTAATGATTACTTCAGTCTTTCTTGATCCAGCTGAACCCACCTCACGGATGAAGTGTTCCTTGCGGATATGTCTGCTGATGTAGCGCACTGAGGAGATAGCCTTGTCCAACATGGTCGCCCAGGCCTCCTCCTCCTTCCCCTCAGAAGTTGCTCCGCTGTTCCCCCTCTGGCCTCCTTTCCGACCTCCGGAGCGAGACTTCAGCTCGGGGCTCTCCGGAGCCAGCTCTGGGTAGTGGTAGCGGTCGGTGTGTCCACGCATACAGAGCAACCTCGGCAGTATCTGAAGGAAGAGGTTGCGAACCCACGGCGACATGGGGTGGTAGGTGGCCGAGGAGCGGTGGTGCACGTTGATGACAAAGACAGTGACGATGATTGAGAGAGTGACGAAGATCATGATGAAGAGCAAGTACTCTCCGATTAGCGGGATCACCTTGGAGGAGGAGGGGATGATCTCTTCTATGACCAGGAGGAACACAGTGAGCGACACGAGGACGGAGGTGGAGAGCGACAGCTTCTCTCCTTCATCCGAGGGAAGGTAAAACACCAGGACAGTCAGAAAGGACAAACCCAAACACGGGATGATGAGGAAGAGTGTGTAGAACAACGGCAACCTCTTCAGAATGAAGGAATACGTGATGAAGGGGTACGAATACATGTCGTCCTTCCTGTTCCCTCTGGCACCGGTGGCACTGAGGATCTCCCACTCGCCGTTATCGAAGAAGTCCTTCCGATCCACCTGGTTGTCTATCAGGACCAGGTCCACCATGTGGCCATCGTATGTCCAGGAGCCGAACTTCATGGTGCAGTTCTGGCGGTCGAAGGGGAAGAAGGTGACGTCCATAGTGCAGGCGGATTTGTAACTGGCGGGTGGCGTCCAGGTGACGGCACCGTTG
This sequence comes from Adelosebastes latens, assembly GCA_916700685.1. Taxonomy (NCBI): domain Eukaryota; kingdom Metazoa; phylum Chordata; class Actinopteri; order Perciformes; family Sebastidae; genus Adelosebastes; species Adelosebastes latens. The sequence goes on along the minus strand of CAKAKR010063662.1, from coordinate 137,782 downwards.
AACTTGACGATGGCTTTGGTCATCAGGGAGCCCTCGAACCGCCCATCAGCACTGAAGAAACACAGAAAATAAGTCTCAGAATCACATTTACAGAATCTGGTGATTGTATTCATAATGGCTTTTTTTATGCATCTTTTGTGGTTTGACTTTATTATTATTTATTACTGAAAATGAATGGACTGAAAGTAGCACTTTTGATCGTAACTTAGTATAGCATAACCGTTATTTTAGTGCGTTAGAGCTTACATAAGAGTATTAAAATGTGGTTACAACTTGAAAATTAGATTCTATATATCAGTATATTAACTTTTTGTTGCTGTAATTTTCATACAGGCAGAGAGTTTCAGTCAGTCAGTTGGTTCCTAGCACATTAAATCAGTCTTACTTCTCATAGAGGACGATGTCTGGGAGCCAAATATTTTCAGAGGGGACTCTGATGGAAGTGATTCCTCCGTACTTGTCTGGATTCCATCGCAGCTTGTAATCGATCCACTCCTGGTCAACACAAACAGAGGACACAGGATGCAGTATCGTTAGACCTATATACAATAGCTTACTAAACAATACTACTTTTGTTTGCATTTACAGGCATCACAGTTGATGAAACATCTTTTAATAAGTTCTCCATCCCTGGAATAGGATCACATCCACTAGAGTGTCCTATTATACACAAAACAACAAAGAAATACTAAATTTAAAACTTTCATAGGGCTTGTTTAGAAGGAACTAATGGCTGTATATTGCCTTATTGCATAATGCAACTCATTTTGAAATATTTTTACAAAGAAAAATCAATGCCTTTTAGTCAAATTCTGTTGTCAAGTTAATGCTTTTTGAAAATACTTAGTCTTTACTGTGTTTACTTATCCTTTAAAGAGATTTGCATTCATAAGACAGAATAGAGACAAATGTGAACTTAATTTACAAAATTTAGACTTTAAAAGACACTAGCGAATCCGTATCAATATTATCATGTTCCCTCTTATTGACCTGTGGATACGAATGGTGAGATTGATGGTACCCATTTCACCTCAGCTGTTTTTTGTGTCTTGCTCACCTGACACAGCCAAACGTTAGTTGTCATTAGCTGGTTCTTCTCATCCTAAAACAGACAAAAGAGTCATATTTAAAAATGGGAGAAAGACCCCAGAAGCGAGATAACACCCTGTAGGTTATAAGCACATTTCATGATCAAACAAAAACACACAACTGAAACCAACTATCACTCCCAATGTTATTGTTAAGTCGTTAATACATGGACCAAGGTATACAAAAAGTAAAACTGGCTCTGATATCTCCCACTTAACATTCAGTAATTTATTGATTTTCAGATAGCTACAGTACACATCAATATAGATGACAAATGCAGATATTTGTAGTTTAAAATAATCTAAATCAACAATATCAGTTATGTTCACATGAATATGTTTGTCTCTACTACATAAAAGCAAGACTGCATTTTTAGGGTTGTTTGTGAAGTCTGATCTGGGTGCTTCCGTCACAATGTTAGATTTGATTAGTTGACTCGATGAGAAGCTTGGTTGAACGTAAACAGAATCATCCTTTCCCTCGCCATGAAATCAGACAGAATCTCATTTACCTGTCTCTGCCACTTCCTTAGCAAACAAGAAAAAGAAACATAAAACTGGAGGTGGGTGCAGTGAAGTGAACCCTGAAGCTGAAGCAATATAGATGCAGCAAGAGGTAAATAGATGAAGACAGGAATAGAGAGATTAGAGTGGTTAACACAGGTTTATTTCCACATCACTGGAGGTGAGACTGGAAAAAGACTGAGAGCAAAAACCTTGAGAGAAAGAAACAGATGCACAAAGATGCTGTTCACTGTATCCGGACCAGGCCTCAGCTGTCAGACTGAGTTGGATGGTTTGGTGATCACATAGAGCAGAGGTGAACCATAATCTAATACCGAGCCATGTACAGTAGCAGCTTAGAGACACTCTGGGGATGTATATAGTGTGGCGAAGCTGCTGTGTCTCTGGTTAGCTCTCTTTTCCAAAATCCAACAGATCATCTCTCTTTGTTCTCTGCAGAGCCATAAGAAGGCTTTGTTTAATTCATCGCTGATTGTCTTTGCCCAGCCTATGTGTTAGGTGAAAGGATTGAAGAGTTAAATCTAAACTGGTTGAGATGAATATTTCAAGCCGAGAAGAGCGTCTCCTCCATTAGCATCCTCTATTTTCTCCTCTTGGACACCTAAACCATCTCAACCTATCACGGCCAGCCTCTGAAATATTAAAGGAACACTCCAGAGACGGAGACTGTGTGTTTGTAGATATGAAGAGAGTGTTCCAGATCTATTTCAGGACCACGGAGAGCTCCACAATGTCAAGCTGCCAGTGGCTTGTTTGGTTTCAGCACCACGGACAGCGACACTGCTCGGCACGCAAGAACCAACCGCATCGAACTGTGGTTCATATTTCCATGTGTGTTAACTTACTCTTTTCTTCTGAAGGATAAAGCTGGAAATGTTCTATATTTTTGTTGTTGTCAGTGAATCCCATAAAAAGATCAAATCCAACTGTGCCCATCTGTAAATAAAGAGAAGCTCTGTGGTGCTTTCTGGCCACTGTCTCACCACTGTCTGTGGCTCTCAGTTCCAAGCCCATTGCTTCCTAATGAAGACATAAATCTTCAAAAACTGGTCACTATACATACACAATGTATTCCTTTTTAATTAAAGTATTTTATATTAAATGATAAATTATTTCCACAAACAGCTGAGCCCCATAGTTTTTAGCAAAATTAAAGCGAAAGTCAGGGTGTTTTTAAGTGGGGTTGTATGAGGTACTTATCCACAGTCAGTGTATTTCCTACAGTAGATGGCGGTCGGCACTTTCCAAGCTTGGAGAAACAGACAGGAGTTACCGCATGGGAGCACAGCAATGTACTGCTGTGGATGGGGTCGGCAGCAAAACTTATTTTAGGCACCTAAAAGCATAGGCGCAGTTTGAACTTTAAGGTTGGGGATTCACAAAAAATAATCTAGAGGTAATATAATGTGTAGGCTACAACGCAGAGAGGTCTAATGTATTGGGATATGTGTAGCCTATATATTATACTCTCCAAACAGAATGCGATGTGATCAAGCGTCAGTGACAAAATCAGTTTGATCGCATTGTTTTTTATTTAAATGAACTAACTGGCTGTGAGTGACTACGTGCTGCACAGCATGCCATTTTGAGCGTAACGGCTGATTGGTGAAGTTGATATGAGGAGTTATCTGATACGATACCTCCTCATTTCACTACAAACACCTAAATAAGATGACAGCTGGCTGGAGGGAGATCACCAGGAGCCTGAAAGTTTACTTAGGCTACTGTTGGCTGTATTGTATGTCATTTTCAGTAAATATCTCAGTATAAAACCTGTGTTTTCTGTTTAAAAAACACAAACAACTCACCCATCTTTTAAGTGGTTACGTCTCTAGTCTGATCTTGATTTTTACATCGCGTAACAGAAGTGCATATTTAACGACGAGTGGACGGAGAGTGTCCAATGTTATTAGGCTATAAGTAAATAAAAATAACACAAATCTATTTTCCTATCTTGTTGGTTTCATATTCTGTCAATATGAAGACACAAAGAGTTCGATATTATTCATCATCACAATAAATCATTAGTTCTAGGTTATTATAAAAAAATATAGACGCACTTCTAGGGGGTTCAGTGAGCCCTTTGAACCAACACAAGCTGCGCCTGTGCCTAAAAGAAAGGCCCACCTAAAAAAATCAATATCAGTTTAAGTTTTTTCAATGTTTTTTTTTTCCCAAATGGAGTCTGGTGGCTTTGGCCAGAGCATAAATAACGGCTTCAGTTCCCCAGAGAATATATCGCTGTCAGCAAGGTAAACAGGTGAAAATATTTTAAATATAGCGCACACTTATAAACTGATATCGATTTTTTTTAGGTGGCCAAAATATGTTTTCCTGTTGGCCCCGCCCACAGCAGTACATTGCTTTGCTCCCGTGCGGTAACTCCTGTCTGCTTTTCCAAGCTTGGGGTGTGCCGATCGTCATCTACTGTAGGTAATACACTGACTATGGAGAAGTACCTCACACAACCTCACTTCAAAACACCTGAACTATCCCTTTAAGCCAAAAAAAAGAGCCAAATTTACAGATTTGGTGCACTAGCAAGTTGTTTCTGACTGCTGGACAGTATATGTAGGATGACCCCAAATAAACTACAGATCATGGTAATAAAATAAAATTGTTGCCCAGTGTAACGGTGTGGTTCATTTATGTGTTTTTAACAGTTTTTGTACAAGACTGGAGGTCTATGGCACAGAAAAAAAGGCTATATGAGGCAATACTGGCAAATAGGATCTATTCATTGTTAGTTTGGGTCTTTTCATGTGATTCATTGCCAATAAGAAAATATGGAATAACCCCAGACTTATCCTTTAAGATCTGAGGTTGAATATAAGGTAAAAAATAAGGTGTTTGTTTAAATAAAGTGTTGGGTTTAATACCTTTAGTTTGTAACTACATCTCTCCTTAAGTAGCTTCCAAAGTAGAAAAAAAAATGTTCATGCTTTATATGTCACATTCATCGTCTACATCTGGTCTCTGAAGCTGTAACATGCTTATATTCAGCAAAATATTAAAAAATATGATGACATGGGTGACATGAAGTTTGTTTTTCAAATAATAGAATACATTTCCATGTGATTTACCTCTTCAGTAAGTCTAAAAACATACTGTACCATAGGATGGTGAATAGATCTTAAATACAACATTGTAAAGTTTGAGGGTTTTGTGGCACGTTCGTACTGTAGTTTGGATCCACTAGTTGGATCCAAACTACAAATCTCATTATGAATACAGAAGTGCATGGATATGTGCTTGTGTGATTGCAGATGTTTCCTCACCACATCAACCAGCTGGGAGATCTTGAGTCCAAAGCGTACCCTGACGGTGTCGTTGACGTGCTGGATGGGCCTGACCCAGCGCTGGTAGCCTTGGAAAAGCTTCTTCAGCAGGGTGTCCTCCATCTCCGCCAAGGACACAAACTCACTGGGTGCTGGAACAAAGAGGAGGAATGTGGATTAGCAACTGTTCATTACATTAACACATGCTTTGTGTTAACTGGGGAATAAAGTAGAATAGAGTGAAGCTTTCTCACAGACACAAAAAACAAAAAGAGTGGACAGCAGTGGAAAACAGAAAATAACAACTATCTTCTATTTACTGATGTTGAGTGTCTTTTTTGTTTGTTTTCTTTAAAACGTCCTAAAAACAAAAGAGTGATGCTACTGTCTTTAAAGTAGGTCTTTGGAGGAGTAGTTTTAAGCTACTTCTTGAAAGGTACAGTCTGAGAGTGAACTACAGTTCATCAGCAGCACCTTGACACTCAAATACTTTGACTTTCTTCTTCTTTTCATAAGGTGACCTTCGCGCAAAGAAAAGATGGTTACAACTTTGAAATATGTTCCGGCACCGCGGACAGTAACCCTGCTGAAAATGAAATGGATTTATTGTGAAGCTTGTAGACTGCGTTTAGCTACTTCAACTCATCAGTAAAACCCTCACATGTGTTGTATAACACAAAAGGAGCAAACATAAGTGTATAAATCAAGTTGTTTCCCTCTGAATCCAGCTAATCTTCATCCATAAAAAGCCTGAAAAATCCCCCTGACAAATCACAACAATCATAACTTCAGTCCTCCAGCTGTGTATATTGTAGATATATCAGACTACGAGAGGATGAGGAGTGATTGATGCAGCTCTGCTCTGTAGTACAAATGGAGGGGGAGGGGACAGAGATGATACAGTATAACCACGTGCAGTCAGTCAGCCCGAGGCGATATGATGTCTCTGGAGGGACAGAGACAGTTATATTGACAAAAGACGGCTATCATGTCAGACACAGGGGGATGTAATGTGTAATGTGCGTGGTGAGGAGGAGCGAAGACCTTTAACCTGCAGCTGGTTTCACCTCTGGCTTCACATCTGTCTGACATCATCTGACTGGACTCATGGGGGAATAAATGTAAAGTATCAGTTTCAGTCCTATTGGATCCACTCTGTACTGTCTGTCTGTCTGTGCTTTCAAGGTGAGAGGTTCCTGAGAGCTGGACACCGACACCGGATATACCTGTGTTCCTGTTTGTCTGATGACCAACCAGCTACAGTACAGCACAAACAGCTGATATTCTTGAACGGATATGCTGCTTAAAAGCTCATCTGGTTGATGCAGGAGTGCAGTGGAAAAAAAAAACTCTGATAACATCTGATTACTTTTGTTAGATCCAAATAGTAAATTTCTGTTTCATTAGTATCACTACATTCTAAAAAAGAGCCAAATTTACAGATTTTGTGCACTAGCAAGTTGTTTCTGACTGCTGGACAGTGTATGTAGGATGACCCCAAATAAACTACAGATCATGGTAACAAAATAAAATTGTCGCCCAGTGTAACAGTGTGGTTCATTTATGTGTTTTTAACAGTTTTTGTACAAGACTGGAGGTCTATGGCACAGAGGAAAAGGCTATATGAGGCAATACTGGCTAATAGGATCTATTCATTGTTAGTTTGGGTCTTTTCATGTGATTCATTGCCAATAAGAAAAATATGGAATAACCCCTGACTTATCCTTTAAGATCTGAGGTTAAAGGTTAAAATTAAGGTATTTGTTTAGATAAAGTGTTGGGTTTAACACCTTTAGTTTGTAACTACATTTCTCCTTAAGTAGCTTCCAAAAAAAAAAAAAAATGAAGAAGAAAGGGTGGAAATGTTTTCTTTGAGTAGAAATAAACAACACAATAAGAACAGACATGAAAGAGGATAGGGGGAAAGTAATAACAAATTGGCGTAAAAGTAAGAATAGAATAGCTTTGGATAAGCCATGGATGAGTAGGTTGTACTTTTTGGGTCATCGGAGGTCATTTGAATGTTTATCAGACATGTTACACCACATGGTCTGTCTGTTCTCTAACAGAAACGATACTATAGCGGATACTCGAAAACATATTTAGAAAAACACAAGAGAGTTTGCTTACCGGGGATGTCTGCGAGGCACAGCGGGCAGAGGAGGAGGAAGAGGACCGACAACTTCATCATGTTGTCCGACCGAGCGCTCCTTACTCTCGGCTGTTCAGCTGGAGAGGAAGTGCACACACCGAGGTGGTGAAGGCACCGAAGTTCCCATCAGTTGTGCACAATAACATGCAGGAAAACAAGCCCTCTGCTGCAGTTTCACACTGAGAGAGAGCAGGGAGCCGGTGTGAGGGTGCATGTGGCCCCGGTGTGTGCGTCACGGTGAGCGGCGGCCAGAGGAGCCAAGAGGAGAGGCTCTTTGGAGGAGGAGGGAGGAGGAGGGTGGGGCTGAAGGCGTGAAGTTTAAAGGGACTGTTTGTAAGCATCAGAAATGCTTGTTAACAGAGACACCTGTGGCCGTTAAGTCAACAAAAGTGCTTGTGCTCGCTCTACATAGACACGAACGAGCATCGCTCAAAACAGTGAGGCGACACACGTCAGCTAAAACCACAATATCACTCTATATTTCAGCTGCTTGGCAGTAATGTTAGCTGACCAGACGAAGGTCTCTCCATGAATCAATGCTGATCCTAGTGTTGGCTTATAAACGTTATCGTCTCCTGACTGCGCCCGCAGGGAGACACCGGCGACCGGTCGGAGACGATAACGTTTCTCTCTGCAGAGCCCCGTCACTTCACAAGACACGGGAAACCTCTGTTGGTCTGGAGGAGCTGCAGCAGTTATTTCTAGCTAAACTAACTCTTCTGCAGTGTGTAGTGTGCGCGCATGCACGTGTAGAGGTGGAGCGAGACAGCGAGAACGTGTGCGGTGTGTGAGTGAAGGCAAGCAGGCAGAGGAGGAGAGACTCCGGCCACACGCGAGCGCGGGATCCCGACCCAGTAGATTTATACGTGTAAGAAGTTACAAACAGTCCCTTTAAAAGCCGCTCTGAAACATAAAGCACGTGTCATTTTGAATTTCAATTCTCTGTAGTGTTGCTGGTCTGCTCAGGAGAGGGGTTTTATAGTATAATGTGCATAGAAAATATTGTGATAATAATCAAGTTTATTTCATTTGTAGAGGCTAGCACTATAAAAAGCAAACAGGTTTGCACCACAGTGCTTCACAAAGACAAACATATATGCATACAAGCATGAAGCTATATATATATATATACTGTATATATATATATATATATGTGCATAGATGTGGAAATAAAGCAATAGTTAAATAGATGAATATTCCTGATATAAAGGAAAATTGTGACATTGTACTTTAAAAACAGTTTTTTGCACATTTCACTAAAGTCTTGGAGGAACTTTCCCCACATATAATGACTTTCTGCATTGTTTCCTTTTTAGGAAAATATCATTAGGATATGTTGGCAAAGGCTGGATGTCATGCGACTTCTAGATGACTACCTTATTCCCTGCAGAGTGCTGTATGCCCCCCAGTAACAGAGTAATAGCCTCCCAGTCTAATTGGCAGATGATCAGCTGAGTATCTCATATCACTGTCACTGCTCATCCACTGGAGAGCGCTAACAGGACGACTAACATCATGTTACTAGAGAGTACATGACAGCAGAGTCCTGTTCTGCTATTTAAAGATCCCCTCCAGCTACAATTTAATCTGTGATTCATTAGAGATTACACAACGGGCTTGTAATGGAAAAATTACTATTATAATATTCCAATTGAAACTCGTGTTTGTGTTCTTACAGTATCAGGATCATGGTTTATTATATGTATTCTTTTACCATGTTATCTGTCATAATATTCATTCGATAGGCCTAGTGTGACAACTTTGGCTAGAATCATATTTGCTGTTACTGATCGTGGCGTGTTATGTGATACTGTATTGCAACGATTAGTTGTCAACTATTAACTTAGTCGGCAACTATTTTGATAATCAATTAATCAATGAGTGATTTTTTAAGAAAATAAAAGCCCAAATTCTCTGATTCCAGCTTCTTAAATGTGAATATTTTCTGGTTTCTTTACTCCTCTATGACAGTAAACTGAATATCTTTGAGTTGTGGACAAAACGAGACATTTCAGGACGTCATCTTGGGCTTTGGGAAACAAACAACTGATCGACAAACAACTAATCGATTAATCAAGAAGATAGTCGACAGATTAATCGACAATGAAAATAATCGTTCGTTGCGGCCCTACAACGCAACGCTTCAATGCATTCGTATTATATTCAATGCAATAACAATAACATTACAGAACAACTGATAAATTGTACCCAAGTAGTGAACACAATAAGTACACAAAAGATGTAAAACGAGTGATTTGGATGAATTTTTAGCAGATTATTTCCTGTGAATATTGTATCAGAAATGACTTTTCCTGTTATTTTTTTTTAACAATCATAAATACAGTAAATTCTTTTTCGACAAATTCAGTGTTTTCTTTTTCTAGCTGACGCTTGGCCATTGTTCTATTAGCTCTTTGGTTGTTTTAACTGTGTACTTTTCTTATGTAGGACTGTGTGCAGCAGTGAGGGAAGCCTCTGTGAATATAGCTTGTGTTCCCGTCTTCACCATGCCATTTCATTTAGTTTTCTTCACAGAAATGAATGACATCCTGAGATATAGGCCAACTGTATTTTTTTCAAAAAAGTTGTATTACACCCCTTAAAATCAAGATGGCCTCTTAACTACTTCTGTGTAGGTGTTGTGCAGCCTGTCATGTCCTATCAGTGAACCAGCTCAACAGCACACACTGTCACATCACAGCCAGATGTTTCCAGTGTCAGACACTCAGTCAGCCATGAGGGCATTGTCTATCCCAGGATGTGTTTCTTTGTCTGTGTATTCATGTATCACAGAGCAACATGTGAGAGTGCTGTGACCAGCAGGTTGCACAGACTCATGGGAACATCACCAAAGACCAGAGCGCATCTATTTGTGAGGTGTTGTTGAGAGTGCAGCAGGTTGAGCGGCCAAATGCTGCATCACAGTCATGTAGCACTTTGATCGTGTTTTTTTTTCTTTTAAATTGTGACATGAGTGACACTGCAGCTAGCAATCCGTATAAAGGACAAGAACAACAGAGCAGAAGGTCTGATTCACGCAGAGAGATAGAAAGAAAAAAGGGGAGAACAGAAAGCTGAGAGCAGAGAGCAACGGCATCCCCAACACAAACACACACTGATGGCGATGGCGGTTTATAAATCACAGCTGTGAACAACAACACTTTGGATGAAGAACTGTGTGCTGAGAAATCTGTACTGTGCTACCAACTGACTTCTGAGAGAGTGCGGAGAGGTGAGAAACAAGCTGTTGATAGAAATAGATGGGTTCGTGTCCATGAGCTTGGCAGCTTCCTATATTCAATAAAAGAATTAACTATCCAAAACACACACCTGCACAAAGAGGCGCAACATACAGAGCAGATGTGTGGATGTTCAGGTTTAGGATCATGTCTAAAAACCTGCCCCCTTCCACTTGCCACATGATGAACATACCAAAAATTATAGCCTGGTGTATGGCTACCTTATGGTCAAAACACCCAAACAAAGTATGTGGACACCTAAACATTACATCCACGCAAGGACGGCTCTAGCCCTTTTGGTGCCCTAGGCGAAATTTGGATTTGAAATAATTCCTATTATCTTTTTATTTTATTTTATTTTTTTAGAGGGCAACCAGCGCCCCCCAGAAGGTGGCGCCCTAGGCGACCGCCTATATGGCCTAAGCCTTAAACTGGCACTGCATCCACTTGTCATAAAGAATTAACATGTTGCCGCCTCAACATATTTTAGAAAGGCTTTCTACAAGATTTGCTACCACTCAGCCAGGAAACACGAAAAGGTCTTCACCATACTGTTGCTGTAAATAGTTTCACTCTTATGTGCAGACATTTTGAGAATCCACCTCTGAACGTTGTGCCTCACACCAATACGATTTAGTTTGTGCTGCTAAAAGCAGTAAGGAAATTAATTTGAATCCCTGACAGGAAGCAGTTTACTCTAGAAGTCTACATAGTTCAATAGTCTTCATTGGGACTTTCTAGTTCCAGTTCCAGTGAAAACTGTCGACAGTGAGGCCTGTGGATTATCCAAAGTAACTGGGACACAGTTTCTGGAAAGATGTAGAGTTTTCAAATCCAGGCAGAAACCTTTGTGACTCATATCTTAAAACCTGAACAAATAAAAGCTAAACTACAGCGTCTGCATGGTCTTGTGATGTGGGTGAAATGAGCATATGGGAATGACTGTAGGTTAGTTACTCACAAGTATAGTAAGATAAACACAAAATATAGACACTCATACTCCAACATACATAAAGCTAAACAAGCACTAAGCAGCCCCCATTTTTTCTTTTTACTCTCTCTCTCTCTCTTTCTCTGTATGTCACACACTCCCTCTCTCCTCCTCCATGGGGTGAAGTGACGGGGATAACGGGAGGCTGATTATCACAACGAAATTATCCTGATTTTCTGCTCCACTTGGAGCCGAGGGGCGGGCAGCTGCTGCCTCCGAGATCGTCCCGTCCGCCTCTAATCATTCGGAAACATAAATTCTCTCAGGCTGGAAACCTGCCGGCCCCTTCCCAGACGACTGTGGGCAGCTGCACAGTGTGTGTGTGTGTGTGTTAGTTAATGTGTGTGTGAGAGAGAAGACAGAAAGTGAAGGGAGAATACATTTTCTGCATCTGTGTGTGTGTGTGTGTGTGTGTGTGTGTGTGTCTTTGCCACACGTTGTGAGTGTGAGTGTTGTTTTGTTTTCTCAGCCGGTTGTTGAGCTCATAATTAAAGTCTGCATAATTTTATTTGGTGCAGAAATATTTAATAAATGAGAGGAAACAGCCCTAGCTGTCTCCTAAGGCCTGCGGTTTTAATCTTAATCTGTTTGTTATTATTAAGGATTTTTAAAAACTGGTGATAAAGGCAGGAGAGGGATACAGCGAGGGGTATCAAATCTCACACAAGCTTCAAAGCGAAACACAAAGTCAGTGGTCTCACGCGTGCTAGTACTATTAGCCCACTGATGCTAGCACCAGCACTGATAACCGTTTAAGCTTTGGTGTATCGATGGAAGCCAAAGTAGCTTTAGAGGATGCAAACTTTTGCAAAATTAGTCAAACTTTGAAGTGATCTGATGCACAAAATCCCCACTCATCAATAATGCAAGAGTTCAGTTATTTGATATTTTAATCATCATAAAGAACCAAAGAACTGCAGAGCGAAATAGATGGAGAGATTCTGACCAGATGAGAGAGGGAGAAGTCACTGGGAATTTTGTCAAAAGTGACAAAAGAGAGAAGAAAATGAAAAATGGGGCTTAGGAGAAAGTGGCTGCTCAGCATGAGACCAGTGCATTCTGGGATGGACGACTTTCAGGATAAGAGAGTTCACTGTCAGCCACTGCTGGTTAGCAGCAAACTCAGCTTTCTCACTCAGCAGACACACACACACAAAATATTTATTGACCTCTAACATGATACTCTGATCGAGACGTCTCACTGTGATTTTCCTTTTGTCTTCGTCTGACTGACGCAACGAGAACAAAAGACCATGCACTGTTTGAAACTTAAGCCCGCCAGACAATGTTACAATACCGTCTCCTTCAGATAACGTACTGGACTAAGGAGCTATAATCATGTGCAACAGCCGTGTAAAATAATAATGGTGTACGTTAGGAGTGCAACAATACAAGTTTCACTTGTGATAGATTCAAGATATTTTTAACAAAAAACAATTAAAACAAACCTTGACAGCATTGATTTTCCCCCATAGGGCATAAAACGTGCAAATATAGTGTTTTTAAGTTCAACAGTTTTTTGAAATGGCAATGGGGGTCAGTGGGTTACCTGTTGGATGATAGGCATTTCGTATAGATATTCATATCCTCATGATGATCCTGTTGATCTCCTCACTTCTAGCGCCACAATGAGGTGGACAGTTTGAATAAACTACCTCTGCAAATGTTGGATGGGTTGCCATGAAATTCGGTGCCAATATTCAAGACCCTTTTGAATCTGACTCCTACTGACCTAGATGATCCTCTGATTTTTCATCCAGCGTCATCATGTTGGAATTTTTTGTTCAGGGTGAAATGTCCACAACTAACGGATGGATTGCAAGTGATAACTTTGGTTAATCCTGTTTTTTTTTCTCTTTCTGTTACACAATCATCAAGTTGAAGTTTCACTTTTTCCAATACTTTGGTTTATAACTATACTTGAAAAACTAATAAAACTCCCATCAGCCTCACCTGTGATTTGTGTTTAGTGCAAATTAACAAATGTTAATATGCAACATTGAGCCACATTATGTACTGTATATGGTCCTATATTTACTATTTATTTTGACTATCTATTTACCTCATTCCAGTCTCATAACCCATATCTCATTCCTCTTTGTCTTTACCTTTGTGCAATACTGTTGGAGATACTGTCACTTACTTTTACACACAATCCTCATTTTCATATGAATATAGAACTATATTTTATTTATGTCATCACTTTTTATATTACAACTTATTGTCATTTTATCTTATCATTGTCTTTCTATCTTATTAATGTTATTCTATGTTATTACTGTCATACAGTCAAGTAAAACTCAAGCGACAGAATCTCTTTAATGAAGAAATATTTCAGCTTTTTTTCAGCTAAGCGGTGCCTAAACTGAAGAATAAACGACTGCTTCGATTAGAATATCCCTGAGCAAATGTCGGCTTGACTTACTTGATTGGTCCAACAATTTTCAAATGCTTATTTTAATCAACATGTTTTCAGGCAACAATCAGAACCTGTGACAGCTCTCAGTGTTGATGTACGTAATGTAATCGTGCCCTCTGCAAATCTAATGTATGCACACACTGTGAATGAACCCTTTGGGAGACATAATTGATAACATAGCAATTACTATACCATCTATTTTCAGCTACGCATTTTTGTATTACGATGCATACTGTATTGTGCACTCCCAGTGTGTGCGTGTCTGTGTGTGTGTGTGTGTGTGTGTGTGTGTGTGTGTGTGTGTGTGTGTGTGTGTGTGTGTGTGTGTG
>CAKAKR010063662.1:46627-123741 GCA_916700685.1 Adelosebastes latens | reverse complement strand
TTTTTATATTACAACTTATTGTCATTTTATCTTATCATTGTCTTTCTATCTTATTAATGTTATTCTATGTTATTACTGTCATTTTATCTTATCTTATTCGACTATTGCTTTCATTGCTGAGCTGACCCGTTCTCTCATCCTATACATTCATTGTAACGTTGACCCCGTGTTAACCTACATATGACAAATTAAACTGAAACTGCTTAAATGATTCCTGCTAAACATCAGCTTGTTACCATTATCATTATGACAAGTAAAACTCAAGCGACAGAATCTCTATAATGAAGAAATATTTCAGCTTTTTTTCAGCTAAGCGGTGCCTAAACTGAAGAATAAACGACTGCTTCGATTAGAATATCCCTGAGCAAATGTCGGCTTGACTTACTTGATTGGTCCAACAATTTTCAAATGCTTATTTTAATCAACATGTTTTCAGGCAACAATCAGAACCTGTGACAGCTCTCAGTGTTGATGTACGTAATGTAATCGTGCCCTCTGCAAATCTAATGTATGCACACACTGTGAATGAACCCTTTGGGAGACATAATTGATAACATAGCAATTACTATACCATCTATTTTCAGCTACGCATTTTTGTATTACGATGCATACTGTATTGTGCACTCCCAGTGTGTGCGTGTCTGTGTGTGTGTGTGTGTGTGTGTGTGTGTGTGTGTGTGTGTGTGTGTCAGTACATTTCAGTCCAGTGCCAGTTGGGAGGCAGTGAATGAACTCTGGCACACCAAAGATGTTCACATCAGATGTGAGTCAGCTGCGCTTTGTGTCTCATCTGTATTTGTGCATATATGCATGAGTGTCTCTATGTATGTTTTTGTGCATGTGCACATATACAAAATTGTGACTGTCCACCTGTCGATGTGTAAATATGTAAATCTGAATTTGTATATTTTCGTCAGTGTTTACTTTATCGGCCTGCATAAATATACGGTGTGTATTTGTGTCTGCCTGCCTGTGAGTGTATGTATATCTGTATGTATGTATATATGTGCCCCAGTGATGTGGTTACCGCTCAGGGCTTTGCACCCTGGGGTGTCAACAAAGAGGACGGCTGGGTGTGCGTTTTCGTCTCTCAGTGTCTGTCTCTGTGTGTCAGTGCCCATGAGGAGTTCACAGTGCTTTGCTGTCCCGGGAGAAATCAGTCTCCATTTCTCATCTCGAGTAACAGAAATGTTGTGTAACCTTCGATTGCCTCTGGACAAGACAGGCGGATAATGAGGCACCTTCTGTCACGCACCCACATATGCAGTGTGTCACATTCGCATAAAGCCTCAGCGATATGCCATCAGAAAAGTCTTGACTCCGCTGAGCTCTTGGCAGAAGATTTCACATCGTGTTTATGTACATCCTCACCCTGGTCTCTAACACACAACGTTATGAGCAAATGGATGGTTCAATGACACCAAATTGTGACAGCAAATGTAACAGAAACAGTTGTTCTGGCCCCAAAAATCAGTCCAACTGTTGTTCATCATGAGGTTCAGAAGACGGACGATGACATCACTGGATTCACACCAACCCTGTCTTTGTTTCGTCGTCCAAAATGATGTGTGTGCTCTTTCTAACAGCTTTCATTTATCTTGAATCATTGCTTTTTCCTCTACCAGATCAGATCATATTAAGGTCCAGCAGGTTAGAAAAATGCTTTAAAGTTTAAATATGTCTTTCAAACCATGATGCACTAACTTCACCATAGTTCACCCAGCATCTTAGGAATCTAAAGATGTAGAATTAGTAGGCCTACGTGTCTTTTTTCTTGCATATGTTAAAATGTAAAAATACTTATAGAAAGTGTCTTCAGTGTCTTGCCTCGGTCTCCTCAAAGTGCCGCTAGAAGTATTTAGCTACAGTATATTATGGTAAAACTGTTGCAACACACTGTACTGAGCATAGACAGCGGAGGAGTGGGTTATATGTCAGGTTTCTCTAGACATTTTGCTGATGGTTTTTACCAACACATTCTTATCCCAACTCGTCATTTACTGAGTCTTTGTCAGACCCCTCAGCATCGCTTTTAGGTCTCAGATAACACACGCTTAATGTTGTGAATTAAACAAAAACACTTGTTTAGGATTAGGCAACAAAACCACTTAGTTAGGTTCAGGAAAAAACAACATGGTTGGGATTAAAATGACCACGTTTGTACAGTGAAAATGTGACTTGACCCATCCACCTCCCCTCCCCGCCCTGTGTGTCGCTTTCGCTCTTTTAACTCCGTCACCACAGCACTCTCCCTGAGCGTTTTCTGTTGTTATGGATGGGTTTACGTCCTGGTGCGTCTCCTTCCGCCTCGAAAGGGTGCCGCCGACGGCCGTGACAAAGCGTCGGTATTTGACGCTCTGGGAATGAGAACGGGCTGAATTAGTAGGTCTACATGTCTTTTTTATTATGTTAAAATGTAAGATGAAGAGGGTGTAGGGTATACACATCCAAAAAACGTCAACAGCCGCTAGAAGTAGTATAGTTATAGCTACAGTATATTTTGGTAAAACTGTTGCAACACTGTATTGAGCAAATGGATAGATGGCGAAGGAGTGGGTTATATGTCAGGAGAGGTTAGAGAAGTACATAAGGTCTTTAGACATTTTGCTGATGGTTTTATGATGGACTTATTTTTTTCACAACAAAAACTTGCCACCTTTGATATCCATTTGAACTGACTTGCTGCCCACAGCAACCTTCTCCTCCGTTCAACCATCTAAAACATTGTTGATGGAGCATCACCTGAAATTTAAAGCCTCTGTACACCCACACAGGTGTTTTCAGTTAATCTGGCTGATTAGACCTCTCCTGCTCTCCTGTGTGGGCGTGTATAGACTAATAGGCCTTTTTCACAGGAAGACATTTTGACTTATCACAGTAGGAAAAGCACAGGTGTAGATAATGAAATTAATGATGGCTGGACTTCATTTAGCTGCTTTGATTTCAGGGTCCTGGTATTGTGCATGCTGGTTCAACAGAGCCATCGTTAGTGTCATTACTAGCATCTGTGCTGTTCCTACTATGATGAGTTAACATACTGTGAGAAAGGCCTATTGAGTGACATCTTCCTGGGTCTCCTGTTAGCTTTGTTGACCCTGTTAGAGGTGTGACAAATTACACCTTTATCATTCTTATTGGCAGATGAGGATTTATGACCTAAAAAATTCTCATCAACGCTCCAGCCCACCTTCAACCTGAGCAGAGGTCTAAACAGCGTTTTTTAGACTGCCTCCTTCAATTTATATTTGTTGGCGTTTAGCCTTTCAAAAACAACATTTGCTCTCCAGCTTGATGCACACAAAATGAGGCCCGCACCTGCATTAACGGGGCTGTCTAAAAGCTATCTAAAAACACCATGAATTACTTACATCTACCCACAATAACAAAACATCTATTTGAGGTCTAACACTATTATAGTAAATTAATTACATTACGGCATTTAAGTTACAAAAAAAGATCATATTATTCATCTGCATTTGCTTGGTGAATGTGTCAAGACGTCATCACTTTATTTATGTTGACCAAACTGATGAGTTCTATTCATTAAAGAAAGATGATTTAATAAAAAGGACTACCACATTTAACACACTGAATCCCTTTATTCAAATTGAGGATTTTGTTGGAGGATTTGTAACTTTTTTGGGGGGTGATGATGTCGGGGGGCTCGGATTTTCTTAGATACAAGTAGGGGGAGCTTCAAGGAAAATAGGTTGGGAACCATGTGTTAGATAGTGCTTGTCTGCTTGGTTTTCTTGACTTGTCTCTCAGTATGTAGTCTCTCTCTGCTTACAAACACCAGGACTCCAGCTCTGCATGAGTTAGCACGCTTCCATGATGGTGTAGCAGTTGTCATAAATAGCTAAGTCTAAGTTGCATTTCTTCCTACATTATATTCTACATTATCCTGATCTCCCACATATTAAAACCAGCGCTGAATATCACTGTGAACAATACATCAGCAACCCACACAGAATAAATACCATGCAGCTATTTTAGGGTGATAAAGAGAGGCAATGTTTCTCTTATTAGGTATTTTTCTATCAACAGAAAGGAAGGGAAAAAAAACAATTCATGTGCCCTGCCGCCCACCTCTCCTGTTCAAGCAGTGCAAGTCACGCAAAGATGGCAAGAAATATTCAGAAACAAGATTTTTGCTCCTTTATTTATCAAGGTACAGTATATATTTATCTAGCATTTTCTGTGATGTTTCCTCTCAAACCCCCCAAAAAAGTGCCCGAAGCATTTTCTGTTGTTCCACCGAAATGCTCTTTCCTAATTCTAAGACAATGTTTCTTCCACTATAAATATTCATCAGAGAGTAAAATTAGAAGCCTGCTCTTTGGGAGCATGTGTGAGTGTGTGTTGCGGTCTTCTACGTCAAGAAGCAACCATTTATGTGTATGAGAGGACCATGCATGAGTGTGTGTGTTCAGAAGGCTCCCATTGGAATGAATTATTTAGAGGAGAGTCTCTTTTACTTATCCACGGTTGACTGGCCGCCGGCACGTACCGTTCTGCTCCTGACGACGCAAGAGACTCTCCTAAATCACCATCCGCCCTTCTGCGGTATGCCCCCATATCACCTTTCACAACCCCACCCTAACTTTTCCCAGCATGCTCCTGTGGTCCACTTCAGAAGTCCCCTCATTGCAGCCTTGCTTCTTGGTAGACAGGCTCCCCGAAACTACTGTAGCAAGACAGAAAGAGACAGAGTAAGCTATTTTATTTCATATACGAGGTGTTTCAAAGATTGCAAAAACAAAAGATGTAAAACAAGTAAAGCATGTTTCAGAATTATTTTTCAAAAGGTTTAAGCACAAAAAGCAAATGAAATGAAGTCCTACAGACACATGCGCTGCGACAAGTCCGTCATCCTGGAGTCCTGCACGCTAACAGTCGGCATCAACAGTGAAGAATCATGTAAAATATTCATCCATGTGGCCGGCTCAATAATGTATTATCCCTCAATTTAGCACCCAGAGCTTTGCTGTGCTCTGCTTTGCTCCGACTTCCACCAAGCACTTGAAGTCCAATCACTCAAGAAAGATCTAAATAGCAAACTCACACCATCACAAATTCAGATTAAAGTGGCTGAAGCTTTCGAGTAGCAGCTGATTGGTGTGTCAAAATATTGTATAAGTGGCGTCAGAAAAGTCTTCGTTTGGGAGGATTTGGAACGTCATAGCTCGGATCAGATTTTAAAAGAAAACAGTGTTGAAAATGTAAAATTACCAGGCTTGTTTACTATATTTCATTCCCTGTTCGAAAGTTTGAAGGGCAACCCAATAAGTTGGTGGAGAGCCAGCGAGGAAGATTGCATGTATCACACAAATACTGTCCAAATATAGCTGGAGTAGCTGGCTGATCTCTTCATTCTGTGGCAGCCAGGAGATGATGTGGCCCCATCAGGCAGCAGACTGAGACTGATGGGATATGTACCCATCAGACTGTGCTGCATCTCCATATTTATAACCAACCATCCCATAATCCGCATGTAGTGAGATCCATGCTGCTACATACGGACTCACATAACATGCACACACTCTGTCACTATCTCTCTCTCTCTCTCTCTCTCTCACTGACTCCCCTCTTGAACACACACACAAACAGAAACGTGCACGCGCTCATTCAGTACTCGCTAGTAAGGATTAAGTGTGAGTGGTTGTTGGGAGCCACACGGTGGACCGATTCAAAGCCAGAGTCAGACTCTAGTTTGGCTGGAGGGGGAAGAACTGTGTCTTCACCACCCTGAACTTTCAGTGTGTGTGTGTGTGTGTGTGTCAGCGCTGACAGGCACATTCAGACTCACCCGTGACCT
This sequence comes from Adelosebastes latens, assembly GCA_916700685.1. Taxonomy (NCBI): domain Eukaryota; kingdom Metazoa; phylum Chordata; class Actinopteri; order Perciformes; family Sebastidae; genus Adelosebastes; species Adelosebastes latens. Next base: position 117,923 of record CAKAKR010063662.1, on the reverse strand, counting down.
TTGATATATGTAAAGGGAAAGAGGCATAAGTCAGAGAAAGAGGGGAGCTTCAAAGGAAGAAATGCTTTGCTGTGCTTTTGCTTTGGAGACGCAGTTTTTGGCCACTTCACCCAACGTGACTGTGCGTCCAAACTGTTACCTAAAGTAGCACAGCACACTTATCTCAGGGCCACTAGAGATGGGCAACAACATGCAGCAAAATGTTCCTGACGAACTGGGCACGCTGCGGTTCATGGTCGCCATCTCAACCCCAAGGCCCCTAAAAACATTTATTTTTTATTGATTTGTTCCAAATTAAAAGGGACTGTTTGTAACTTTTTACACGTATAAATCACCCGGGTCGGTGTCCAATGCGCGCTCGCCTATGCGCACTCGCCTATGCGCGCTCGCGTGTGGCTACACTGTTCAGACAAGACTCCAAGACAAACTACATGGAAGCACCAAAACCGCAAAGTTTTATCTAGTGAAGCCCGTCTTTTAAACAGTGTTGGCCGCGGTCGTAGTCCGCGGGGGAGACCGTAGCTTTGGACTCCAGGGCCGTAGTCTCTGCTGTACTCGGCTCCTCTGCCTGCCTGCCTTCACTCACGCATCGCGCTCGTTCTCGCTCCACCTCACGTTCATGCGCGCACACTACACACTGCAGAAGAGTTTTAGCTCTGAGAATATCTAGTGAATGTACAGTGGACATTTGTGCAGAAATAACTGCTGCAGCTCCTCCAGACCAACAGAGGTTTTCCGTGTCTTGTGAAGTGACGGGGCTCCGCAGCGAGAAACTTTATCGTCTCCGACCGGGTGCCGTTGTCTCCCTGCGGGCGCAGTCGGGAGACGATAAAGTTTCTCTTCCTGCTTCAGCCCCGGAGGCTGAAGCAGGAAAAGCCAACACTAGGATCAGCAGTGATTCATCGAGAGACCTTCGTCTGGTCAGCTAACATTACTGCCAAGCAGGTGAAATATAGAGTGATATTGTGGTTTTAGCTGACGTGTGTCGCCTCACTGTTTTGAGCGATGCTCTTTCATGTCTATTTAGAGCGAGCCCGACGCTGACTTTCGTTGACTTAACAGCCACAGGTGTCGCTGTTAACAAGCATTTCTGATTCTTACAAACAGTCCCTTTAACATTATTTATATATCACTTTTCCAAACATGTTTAAAGTGCTTCACAATTACGAGAGATACAAAAAAAACAGATCAGTAAAAGAAAACACTCAGTAAAGTAAGATAGTAATAATAACAATAATAAATAACATTTAAAAATATAAATATTTAATTAGAATGAATAGAACCTATTCTTTACTTACATATGGATGCTGCAAGTTTGGTTTTTGTCTAAAATAAATTAATAAAGACCATTCATCTCTCCCATCCTCTGATCCTGTGCTGTCTCTCTCTTTTTCAGTGACCAGCGGCTACAAACTCAATGAGCTAAACCTAATATTAAATCATGACCACCTGCCCGCTACAAGTGTACTATTGTAACTGTGAGACCCAGCTGCAGAAGCTGGTGGTGAAATGTCTCGCTCAAAGATGTGTTGTGTGTGAGTGACTGAACAATATTCAGTCAGTTCCTCACACACGTTTTCTCAGACGAGTTTCTATTCACAAAGTTTATCACTGCTAGTTGAACTGGTGCTTGCTATTGCTATTAACACAGGTCTTCCACAGAGTTTAGCAACAATCACCGAGGCTGTTATGTCATGAGGAAACAGACACCAGAATCATCCATCTGTCACTGACAGATCTTTGGCTCTTGTGCTGTTTGCGAAAACTAACACTTCCAGAAGTGAAAGAAGTCCACAGTGGAAGTCTGTGCAGCAAAATTATGTTCTTTTTGGTTATGTTTGAAACTAGAAGTACCGCCTTGCGGTTGTATGCCTCTGCCAACAAGTCAAGCTGCAGTTTGTCCAAAATGTCATCACTTCATCATTTTATCCTGTTAGACATTTGTGTGAAATTGTCATAATTTGCATTTGAATTCTTAAGTTAAAAACGTGTTTTTGACGTAACAGTGACCTTTGACCTTTGACCACCAAATTCTAATCGGTTCATCCTTGAGTCCAAGTGGATGTTTGTGCCAAATTTGAAGAGATTTGCTCAAGGCATTGCCGAGATATCACAACAATGGGACGAACGTAAGGTCACAGTGACCTTGACCTTTGACCACTAAAATCGAATCAGTTCATCCTTGATTCCAGGTGGACGTTTGTGCCAAATTCGCTCAAGGCGTTCCAAAGATATCACTAGAATGGAACAGAAGTAACAAGTCGACATTTGTTTCAAATTTGATGCAGTTCATTGACTGATAATATTTATAATAATAATAATATATATATAAACTCGATAATTATGCGTTTGACCAGACCTGCTCAGAGTTGCTAAACATCAGGAAACATTTAATTAAAGCAGAACTGTTTTCCATTAATTGTTTGCTATGTTACTGAACACACGGCTCCAATGAAGACTTAACATTGATAAATCTATTGCAATATTCTTTGCACAATAGGTTAGCTGTTATTGAAATGCTGACAGGGTCACCCAATATAAAACATTTTCCTTGATGCTTGACATGAAAAATGGTCCACCAGGTTTCTTCCTCCTAGATTTTGTAGGCATTAAAAAGATGTGTACTATACATTTTGTCCATTTTCCACTTTCTGCACCTTCTCACTCTGCACGTAGCTACGAAAAATAATGCACTCTAATTCCTATATATCCCACAAAATAAATTTGTATGTAATCCACATATTTATGAACCAGGAAGAACAAACACTGTGTAGGGAGGAGGTCGGGGTGGATGGAAAAACACCAAACTCGTTACGCCACATCCAGAGTTCTTTTAACCCAAACCACGATCTTTTCCTAAACCTAACTAAGTAGTTTTGTTGCCTAAACCTAACCAAGTTGTTTCATGTGAAGATGGAAGTTTATTTTGAAAAGACTGTATGCATATACATGTGGAAATTGACGCATGCGTCACGTGTTGCTGGACATTCTTAGGAAATTGCATCAAAAATTAGGAATACTTTTTCGTAAAATATCATATAAAGCGTTGTATGATACGTTGCACTCTGTTATGGGTGATGGGGGCCAATCATCTGTGACAAGTTGACTATATTATAGTGGAAACTGGAGCCCCAGAGGAAACCCTCACAGATAAAAGTGGGAAGTTCACACACAGACTTTGAGTCGAGGAACTTCTTTATTATTAAATAACGTGACACAGCTTGGCTTTTTATGTCTTTTTACAAGTTTAATCTACATTGTGCAATTCAAAGTGTTTTCTATACATTGTAAGTTTGCAGTGAAGTTGTGAATTTATGTGTGATGAGTAACAATTATACTTAGTGTGTGAGCACATGTGGGAAACACGTCATTTGTGTGCAGCCGTAGCCGGCCACCTTCTCAGAAGCCATGCATAACTCTTGTATTTTTACAAACGTATGTACAGGGAAACACAGAAGTCTGACAACAGCAAAAAAAAAAAAACATCCTGAAGAAAAAGAGGCAGCCAACAGAGGACCTTCACATCACAACATCATACATATTATTACCAGCTGTCAGTATTTGTCTTTAACTTGGAAATTATAGACAGACATACTGTGCCACATTTCTCAAAAGTGTTATTGCACCGGCTTACAATGACAAAGTCCTACTGCAAAACTCACGAGGGTATTCAGGTTCTTCTTTCTCAGTGATTTGCATGTTAAGAGGTTCTGCTATTGCAATACTGACTTTAATAATTACCTGACATTGTTAAACATATTGCATAAGACTGTATAATAACAATGACTGAGTGGACATTTTCAGCAAAACACAAAGAATGGAAATGCAGAGAAGAATGGACACAGCTGTGAGGAGAATCGCTGTAGGCAGAGGCAGGTCAAAACATGGCACAGGAGAGGAGGAAAACAGAGAAAGGGAAAGAGGAAAGGAGGGCAGACGTGATAATCATGTCAGAAACTAAACAGCGATAAGGAGGAAGAGACTGGATAACAGCATTGCATGCACATCGGGAGGGCAAGGCGGAGATGAGATGGGGAAATCAGTCATGTGAGGAAACAAGACAGCTGAGAGCTAGAAGTGATGGCTGATGATGGAGTCCCAGAGAAGAGCGTGAGCGACAGAGAGAGGAGAGACAGAAAAGGAGAAAGAAGACGGTTCAGTGTTTGATGTGAAAGAGCTGCAGGAGGGATAATTCCCAGAGTAATTCGAGTGGGGTACAGAGACAGACAGAAGTAGACAAAAAGAGAGGGAGAGAGAGAGACGGGACGAAGACGAGTTTCTCATAAAAAGAAGAAGTTGATGACAGGCTGGAGGAAGAGTCCCAGTGTTCCCAGCACACACACTGTCACAAAAACCCAGAGGAAGATCCTGTCAATGACCATGGCGACGTACTTCCAGTCGTCCTCCACCTGAGGAAAGGAAGGAAATTTAGGCGTGTGTTTATAAGTAAAAAAAATTCAAAGTATCTATGACCAACTCTGTCTCCCACAAAGTTCCCATACAACTAAACTAAGCATTCTCAATTATGTTTGGAGGGAAACATATTTTTCTCCTGGATTAAGGTCACAGTTTTAAAACAGTTTTAAACATGTGATTAAGGCTGTAAATTAAAACACAAACTACTGAGTTAGGTTTAGTAAAAAAAACATCAGGGTTTGGCTTACGTAAGTGATCTTTAGTTTCACAGGGGACATGAACAGCAGTCTCCAGGGGAAAGTCCAGTATTTGTTTGACCCATCAACCCATCTAGAAAGTAACCCATGAGTTGGGAAACACTCATGAGATGGATGGTTAAGGTTAGGATAGGATAGGTTGTCGGGCAGGGAGTCGCGCGAGAGTTTTTGGAAGTTTTTTTCAGATTTCGCAGTTCTTCCAGACACGACCATTATTACTCCACATAGCTTTCATTAATGGTCGCTCGCTATACTACGTCACTCGAAACATCCGTCCATGGACTATCTGGGATACGTTAAAGACAAACATAATCCGCGACAAAATACATTTCCCTCCAATCGTAATTGAGAATGCAGTTTAGTTGTATGGGAACATCATTTTGAGGAGACAAGGATGCTATGGCACACAAATTCATATGTAATAGCACCTTCTTTCCAAAAATACTCCCAGCAACCTTTTCTTAATGGTAACTGCGAAATGTGATGTGATGTCACTGCATCAACACTACAGCTATAACGTGTGTGTGTGTGTGTGTGTGTGTTTGTGTGAGTTTGTATGTTTCTGTGTGAAAAGAGGCTGAGAAAACCACCAGTGTTTAATACCATGGCTATTGTCGGAGTGGTTTGTACACTGTGTGTGTGTGTAGTGTAAATATTCCTTGATCAGTCAGGTGTGGACAACAGGATCACGGCTGCACTGACCATAATGCCATTATGTCCTATAGAGGAGCCTATTCTGCACGCATCAAAGAAAGATCCCAGCTTTGCTAAGAAAAGATGCAGCTGAAGCAACAAACGTATCAGGGCCATCCAGAGTGTGCAGGAGGCGTCCGCAAAGCCTTCCATCTGCAACACACAAGCTGCTTTACGCTCCCTTTATAGCACTGCGTAACTGGTTTTCTACACCTTTTATTGAGCAGAGATAACGGACATACAGTATAGCTTTGATGTGTTTATGTTCATGTGTGTGCTGTGTGGGGACTACATCTGCGCACACCAATCTGGGGACAAAACTTTGGTCCCCACAGGCTGACCATTTATTTTAGGGCATTAGGACCGGGTTAAGTTTAAGAAAAGGTTTGGGGTTCCTCATCTAAGCTTCTGTGATGGCCCTCTACCTCTGCCATGGTCTGGAGGTTTTGACTTTCCCCTTGTCTTGTGCTTGTGTCTCCCCTTACTGTAGGTCCTGGTAGGCAGAGTATGGCTATGTTCCAAATCACATACTTTTTCTGTTTACTTTTAGTACGTAGTGCAGCTGCCCTTTCAAAGTACATACTGCTGCATGCAGTATGCATACAATTGGGACATACTACTTCTTCATAACATTGTGCCTTGAACTTTGACCCTCTTGCTCATATATTGATATATTGATTGTGGGTCAGAAAAGCATGCTGGCTTGCATACTGCAAAATAAATGTGACCGGTTGCAGCAGGACATCCTGGTAGTTTTGGCATATTGCATTTGACAAATTATGTATTGGAACATACTAAATCTTTTTCTAAGGGTATTAAGGGTACTAAGGGTACTAAGGGTACTGGTGGCTTTTCTGGCTCTGCACCACACCTTCCTTTCGTTTTGATTATCTTTAATTTACCCTACACAACACCACATATTCGCTCACAAACACCACTGATCTACTGATTAATGATTTCACATGTTAGTCAGTATATTTTTCTACTTTTGTAAATAAATTTGATTTAATTTCCCCACTGCAATTGTGTGTATTTATTTCCTTTTTTTGCGTTAGAGCTGTGTTATGACACCTACAGTCAGTATTGGGAAGTAACTAGTGACATGTAATTAAATTACAAAATAAATGTATTTGTAATCAGTAACAGTTACTGAGAGAAAATATGTGATTAAATTACAGTTACTAATCAAAATGTTGATTACAAAGGTGTTATATGCAAATATATCATTTTCTGTAATCAGTATTGAGTACTGTTGTGAGGTTTACACTGCCTGGTTTAAGTTTAGGTTTTTGGACTTTTCAGCTTTAGTAAGTAATTAGTAATAAAAAGTAATCAAAAAGTAATCAAATGTAATAAGTTACATTACTTATTATATTTTAACAGGGTAACTAGTAATCTGTAACCTATTACATTTCTAAAGTAACCTTCCCAACACTGCCTACAGTAAAGCGAATAAACATTAAGTCAGTACCAGTCCCCATAAGTGCAGTAGTTTAAGGTTGTGTGGGTGTCTATCTGCTGTATGTATGTTTATGTGAATGTTGAAGGTGAAATCAATAACTTTGTGTTCAAGTTCAAAATATAGCAAAGATGTCTAATGTTAAAAGTTGACTCATTTGTTGTTTGCGTGAAGTAAAAATATAAACACAGATATATTATTTGCTGACATGATAAAGTTTGACTACACTGGCACTGCCAACTAACAGGATATAGTGCCACACAGATACATGTAAAAATAGTAATAAGTATCGTTGTTTCATTATGCAGTCTTCAACGAGAGGAAGAAGGCATGGGCCTCTACTCACTACACTCTTTATCAGTGTGAAACTAAATCTAGTGTTATACTTCCCAAAATAAATGGGCAACTACACGTACATTTCTGTATTTTGAGGGATACTTTGATCAATAAATTGTCTAATCATTTCCATACAGACAACTCAAGCTTTCTTTTGTACCTCTTTGGCTTTGTTGCGAGTCCTCATGTTCTCTGCGATGTACTTCACGCTCTCTATGGCCTGTTTGATCTCCGGCGACACCACGGAGAAGGCAATAACAGCGTTGACCGTTGCCGAAGGGGCGTTTTTCGGCCTCGGCACCTTGGGCAACTCTGACTCCTGGGGCCCCTGGGTTGGAGGTGCCTGTGGGGGCGGAGGAGGAGGAGGAGGAGGAGGAGGAGGCGGCACCATCGGTGGAGGGACAGGAGTCGGCACCTCCTTGCCTCTGTAGGGGCACCTCCTGTTCACATCTCGGTTCATGTCACGGTTGATCTCGCCGTACTCCACACAGTTCATGGAGCCACCAGCAGAGGCGGCCCCTCCTCCTCCTACTCTTTCTCCTGCCCCGCCGTCCAGCGATGGACACGCTACACCCCCCGTAATACCGCCAACACTTACACTTCCTGTGCCACTTCCTCCTCCTATGCTGTTCTTTCTCTTCTTCTTCCCCCCACCTCCTCCTCCTCCGGTCCCTCCTGTAATGGCAGGGGCGGAGCAGCCCTGGTCGATAGGCCGCCTCATCAGCATCACTCTGGGCAGCACCCCGAGGAACACAGACCTCACCCACTCCGGCATGGTGTGAGTCATGGGGGTGCGGTAGTGGACGTTCAGCACGAAGACGGTGATGACGATGCTGAGCGTAACGAAAATCATGGTGAAGAGGAGGTACTCGCCGATCAGAGGGATGACGAGCGACGTCGAAGGGATGGTCTCGGTGATGACCAGCAGGAACACAGTGAGGGAGAGGAGGACGGAGATGCACAGGGTGACCTTCTCGCCGCAGTCGGACGGGAGGTAGAAGACGAGCACGGTGAGGAAGGAGATGAGGAGGCAGGGGATGATGAGGTTGATGGTGTAGAAGAGAGGCAGGCGGCGGATGTAGAAGGAGTAGGTGATGTCCGGGTAGATCTCCTCGCAGCAGTTGTACTTGATGTCATGCTTGTATCCCGGTGCGTCGATGATCTCCCACTCGCCACTTTCCCAGAAGTCTTTCAGGTTCACCTGATAAAATGTGAAGTGAACGGGAGTTATTTTGAGGAAAATATATATTTAAAACCAACAGTTTCTGTGTGAAAATGAAAAGCAAGTCAGTTCAAAGACACAAAAGAAGTAGTTCAAATGTTTAAAAGTTGCCACTTGTAAATTGTGACAACTCACTAAATGTTTTCTGGCACAAAAGTGAAGGGATCTAATAAAAGTTGTTCCCATTTTGTCTTAAAATTTTGTCTTTTTGATGATATGAGCACATAAAAGGGTTTTTGTGGCTCCATACTGAAACTTTCCTGCTAATATTTCAATCTCACAAAAATAATAAATATTGTGTTGCAAACATGCCATGTAGAATAAAATTGAACGACTGCTACAGTAGATGGCCAGGATCGCTCCCCGGTGACCCAGAGACTCCCTCTGACCTTTGAGCCGATGAGCACCAGGTCGATCTTGGCCTTGTCGTATGTCCAGGAGCCAAACTTCATGGAGCAGTTCTGGTAGTCAAAGGGGAAGTAGGTGATGTCCATGGGGCAGGAGGATTTGAAAATAGCTGGAGGAACCCAGGTGATGGTGCCATCAAACTTCAGCAGAGCCTTGGTCTTGTCCTCCACAAGGAAGTCACCTACAGCACTGTGGGAGATGTAAATGTCATTTCAGTTAAAGGCCATAACACCATTTAACACAAAAGGTCAGAAGATGGAGAACATAAATAACTTACATTATCATGTATGGAAAAGAACTTACTTGTTGTACAAAACAATGTCTGGCCTCCAGATTTTGTTGGAAGGAACGCGTATGAACTCGATCCCATCGTACTCAATAGGGGCCCATTTCAGTTTGTAGTCGTTCCAGACCTAAAACACAGACAAAACTTAGCACGAGTAAAAATAATGTATCATCACTAATGACTATATTTAAAGGATAAACGCCACTCACATGTCTCAGCCACAGATTGGTTTCCATAATCTGATTCACCTCATCCTGTCAGGACAAAAAGGGCGAATTAGTCTCCAAGAGAAAAGGATGCTTTTATAAAACAAATGATTTCTTTGTTTAGAAAATGTCATGGATTCCATTTTCTCCACTCCCAATATGTGGAGATTAACTCAATTTGCTTGAGTTAATGTTGGTTTGTAGGCTCAGAAGGAAGGTTCAAATTCCTCTTACTGTTCAATATTCACATGAGCTGGGAACTTGTGATGTTTGAGAAAAGATTGTTCACTTTACACTTTATTCTTTCTGTAGGGAGACTTTAATCCCCTGACCTGCCTGACCCTTTAAGAAGGAGTGTGATTCCCCTTTAAAATGTCTTTATGGGTCATTTTTCCTTTTGAAATGTTCCAACGAAGCGAATTTTTATGTTTTGATTTTGCCTTTTGAGAGGGTACATTTGATTAAAATATTTTGTCAAAGTGCATTTGACTACCAATTGGCTCCAAATGAGGGGAGGATGATGCCACCTGGGTTAAAATGGCACTACTTCCAGAGATCCTCTAGATTGGCCACAGACAGCAGGTTACAGGGTAGAAAAGGTTGTCGAATACAGCAAACTGGTTGGTCTGTGTTTTTCACTTTCCAGGAAAATGGAAGAAGGCCAGTGTTTTGTGTACCGGAAGCTTTTTCCTCTTTATTTGTCTGCAGAGAACCCAAAGCGATAAACCTAAAGAAGCGGTTTATGTTTTTCCTTTTTGTGGCCGGTCTGAATAAATTTAGTTTTTCTGCATGCTGGTCCATTCTTCCCACTCACACTACCAACCATGCTCAAGTACAACCGAGACAGTTCCTTTGTTTACATGCACAACATATTCTGTTTTTTGCCCTTATTCCGATAAAGACAATGTTTCTACTAAGCTGTTTACACGGCTAATGAAAGGGAATATTCCACTAATATTCCTGTTTACATGCAGCCGTGCATACTCAGATTAACATAACCGGCGGCGGACACAGCCTCCCTCTTTCATTCCTTCAATCACTTTCTTGAAAACGTTGCGATATTTGCACATATCCAAAAACCTGCTGAAATCCAATTCTTTCATAATGTTTAAAGGTAGGTGTGTTTCTCCTTCTGACCACAGATGTGGGCTTTTCTTTTGGGCATAAATCTCTGCAAACTATCAGCTTGTTGGTTTGTGTACAACGCACAGAGCTGGCTGCAAACACTCAAGAGGCCGTGTGTCGCAAACTGCTGTAAAAACCCCAATTTAGACATATATTCTAAATGTGCTGTATGATGTCCAAAGAATGCTCCTAAATCCTGAATAATATCAGCATATTCCACATGTTTTAATCGGAAAATGCTCCATTCGGAATAAGGCCTCATTCAGAATATCCAAACGGAATATGTCGTTTACATGACCCGTATCAAAATTCAGAATATTGTCATATTTGGAATAATAGTGTAAAATGAGTGTGCATGTAAACGTAGTCAGTGAGTTGTTCATTCTCTTCTCTTACCACTTTGACCAGTTGAGACATGGAGACCTCAAACTCCACTGTGACTGGATCCGACACATTCTCCACTGGTCGGATGAACTGGTTGTACCTCCTGAACAACCTCCGAAACAATCTGTCCTCCCCCTTTGATGAAAAACAGCCTTAAAAAAATAAAGAAGAAGAAAAAAACAGTTTTCAAACATTCATACATACCTTACCGGCACAACATAGATCAAGTCATATATTAAAATCATTTTGGACAGGGTGTAATATACATAGTCTCAATCATTGTTCCTGAGTGGAGATTGTTAAAGGTCAGTTTTTACCAATTATACATATCAAATATTTACAGTTAAATTACTTAAGACGTAACATAAGATAAGCAGTAAATGAATGACCTAGTCTGCCGTTCTAGATGTTAAAGATGTGTCTTTTTCAATGGCGGTCTATGAAATTGGAAGCCAACACAGTATCCAGAGCTCTTAATGCCTTCATAGGGACCCTAAATCAGGCTTTATATCCATGTTTTTGAATGTTTGAGGTCCTCACCGATGGTCAAAAGTTGGGAATTGTCACTTTACATTTACTGTATTAAAATGAATGTGTCCTAGAGCCCCTTAAGACAATAAGTGCAAGCAAATTTGAGTTGATTTCAAGGTCAGCCACTAAAAACGATCTAACATCTTCCAAAGATACAGAGATGGTTGTTATGTTCTCATATCAAGGGGTAATTTCAGCAAGCCTTTAGAAATGTTTCACTCTTTCAAATGACAGTGAGAAAGTGAGAATGAAGCAAAGAAAGCCACTGAGAGAAAAAGTCACATTGAATCCACATTGTCTCCAGAACAGCTTCAACATTTTCTCACTGTTCTCACTTTGTAGCTACCGCTGACAGCAACACACACACAGTGACAGTGGATATCCTGGGTAGGTAATCCTGCATGTCTGGATTCCACTGAGGTTAGCGGGGAAATTGAAAATGTGATTTAGTTTGATTTAGATGAAATTACCCTTTAATTGTTAATCAATGTCTCTTTGCTCTGGATGGAGTGAAGTGTGAGAGATCGAAGTCTGTTTCGAGAGGCGTTTCTACGGCCTGTTTACAGAGAGAACCGAGCCTTTAGGAAATCTCCAAACACAGGATGCTTTAAGTAAAAAAAGGATGGTGTGCTGTTGGCCAGTGTGTCTGAAGAAGTTTGTGTGCAGGTTTTGTAAAGCTGGACTGAAGGTCGTATTGTGGAAAACTGCCACTAGTAACACTGGTGGCACATAACATAGACATAGACATACAACCTCAGAAACACAACGTCAGCAGCATCAATGAGCTCCAAATCCTCTATACAGTATATCATCATAGAATAACATGGAAATGAACACAATCTCTCTTCCTTTAGCCTCCTCTGTGTCTTCATCCCATCTCTTTAATTCCCTGAACAGCCTCCTTTCTCTGTTCCCCTTTTCTTCTGGGTAGCTGGTAAGTTTGTCCTTTTCCAGGTCAGCCCTTAAAAACATCAGTCCCACCGTACGCCCTTGGATTTCGAACTCCAAAATGTGACACACACATTATTCAACCCAGTCCCAAACCACCAAACTTGCACTTACCGAGCTGCGTGAACCATTTTAGAGTTGGAGGATATTTGTGCTTCACCAAAAGGGCAAATAGGTCATAACCCATATGCACACAAATAGCCATATTCACTGAGAAGGTTTGTTTCCTTGGCAACAACTAAATAAAACATGGTCCTTTAATGGGACACTTTCTTTCTGCACAAGTCAGTTAGCCCTCGACACCAGAAGCTTGTAGACTTGATTCACACAATCTTACTTAGATTTTTTTTTATGTCAATTTACTCTTCATCATTTTCAAAGATATCATATCTATATAATTTGTATGTCATGTCTTAATACTGAACCTTGTAGGAGGAACAACAATACTGTGTAGGTTACGTACATACAGATTACATAGATTTGTACCCACAAATTTGCTTTGTAGAGAGTTTTTCACAGAGAAAACTAGCTATCTAGCACACAAGTGGCAAAAAACTGATGAAATTATGAATTAGAAACATAAAAAGCAATGTTTTATGCAATGTATCCTCGTACAACGGTTCGTATGATATCTTACGAAAAGTTATTCCTCATTTTTCATGTGTTTTCCTATGAATGTCCAGCAACACGTGACACAGGTGTCAATTTTGGTTCCAGTCTTTTCAAAATAAACAACTTGGTTAGGTTTAGGCAACAAACTACTTAGTTAAGTTTAGGAAAAGATTGTGATTTGGGTTAAAATAACACCAGGAGTTGCGTAACTTATGTAAGGTGACAAATAAATCAACGTTGACTTTTGGTTTCATACGGGGTACGAAAACCGGTCTCTTGGCGAAAATCTGGTGATTTTTGACCCACCCATCCACCCCGACCTCCTCCATATGTGGCGTTTGTCGCTCTTTATACTTGCGGGTTCACAATTACGTGGATTACATATGAATTAATTTTGTGGAATATATACGAATTACAGTACATTACTTAATGTGCATGTCTACCACTGCTATAAGACACTATATCCATTCACATACCTTGAATAAAAATGGTAGGATGGTACTGTAATAAAACATCTTTTTTTGAAGAAGAAGAAGAAGAACCCATATGCTGAAACAAATATTTCATATTCAGTGCCGGTACAGCAAAGTCATAAAGTCAGTTTGTCCGTTTATTTCCATTGGGAGTACACATAGATGAATATCTTGCAGCCGTCTCAGATTACAGTCTGTCTGGTTTCTCATATTGGGAGACTTGTTCATTTACTCACAAAATCAGACTTGCCAGGGCCGGGTAAATAAAAAATGTGATTGGAGTTCATCCCTTGTTAGTTGATTTGAGGGGCAGTCTGAATCTGAAGTTTGTCAAGCAACGTTACAGAAACATAGTGAACACACCAATTCAGCTTTTTACATTTTACAGGTTTTAACAACTATTCTAATTTAACCTCACACAGGGGATGAACACAGCTCAGGGGTAGACTCAGCTTACCGAGCTAAAAATTCAAAAACACAACACTTACATAATCACAACATCTGGTGCACATAACACAATGACCAAACAACAAACACAGATATGACTCCGGACAATATTTAGTCTCACATAAATAAAAAAATTATGCTGCAGCAAAAGGGAGAACATGCAATGACCTAATGTATCCCCATATAATAATTACATTTAAATCTGTATCACTCCGTCCCCTAAATATTCCAAGTTCAGATCGAGCACACACAGCCGGGTGCAGACCAGCAGAGGCATGATCTATTCATCAAGTCCACTGAGGTAAATGAAAATCAGGTCGCACAGCTTTTCCCCATCATGTTTATTCCCTCAAACATTTTCCACTGCATAGCTTTCATCAAATCATCAGGATCACCACCCTGATGAAGGCAATGTAGCCAGAACTATTTGGAGTATAGTAAACCTGATTTGATCTTCCTTTAGTGACGTTGTTAGTCTTGTTCTAACAGGCAGAATTATCCTAAGAAGTTAACTAACCTGTCAGATCTTGTTCTCTTTAAAGCATTACACTATAGTGGCTTCAAAACTCTCCAGAAGTTGTCTGAGGTCACTGACGTAGAAGAGTTGAGTGTTAAAGCTTAATGAAAAGGCCTCTCTCCTGAGACGCTTGGGTAATTTCAGCTCTTGGTACCTGCCTTGAAAACTGCCCGCTGCTCCCCGATTCGCTGCACTCTCACAAAGTTGTTTAAGCCTCTAATTGGGCGAGGGGAAACCAGGGCAATTATAATCAGTCAATTAATTGGACCTTTTGTTCACTGTGACAAAAAAAAAATGAAGCCAACTCATTCTTTTTTCTCTGTTGGCACAGCCACTCCTCTAATTCCCTTCTTTGTTGTGCCACTGAGGATCTTAGACTTAATTTAAAGGAAGTTAATTATAACCTTTGCCCTTTCACCTCAGATGATTCTGCACACACACACGCCGCTCGCTGCACTAAGTGTGGCTTTTAATCTAAGGATTTCATTTGTGTGGCACAGAGAGCATGTACTGTATGGGTTTGCATGTGAAAATAACAGGCAGTGAGCGCGTTAAAGTTAAAATCAAGAGCACATGTAACTCCAACTGATCCAGCTGTGGAATCATATTTTCAACATAACAGGTTCATAAAGCTTTATATTACACTCTATGATGTTTACTTTATAGCAAGGCTAACGTGTCTAACAAAAGTGCACACATTAAGGGACTGTTTTGTTATTTGCCAACAAACAGTTTTTATCTTGACCCTCCCGGAGCTACAGATATTTTTCCCTGAGCCTCCCTGAGTGACTGGGGGAAAATGCATGCCCTTCCCTCCACTATAGATAACCATATTTTATTATATTCACACCAAATCTAGGTGAAAATAAAAGGCAAAGACTGACCTTTTCCAACCATTACATTTACTATATTATATATTACATTTAATTGGCCAAAACATTCCAAGCAAACAAATCCCAAACTGCGCAACTAGGTACCAAAATGCCTTAGTCCAGCCAATGCAACGAGCAAACAGCACGGAGGGAGTGAGAGTTATCACCAAAACAAAACAGCTTATTTCTTCATCACTCAAGCTGTGTGTGCACTTCAGCAGAATATGGATGCATGACGGCCACCCGTCCTACCACACAAAGTACATACTGTACACACATCACAGCACACACATAGCCAACATTAGCGATATGTGCATATTACATATGACCGTTTTCCCAAATAAAACGTAACATACACACCAGTGGCCAGAATAATCAGTTGGTACAGCAGCCATAAAAATAAAATTAGAACTGATGACTTTTTAAATATTATTTTTTAGAATATAATAGGCCCTGAGGGTTCCCCTTGTGGTGACAAGAACGCACGCACACCACGTACAGTAGCCAACGTGCACTCTGGGTATGAGAATCTGAAACTAGGGACTGTGAAGAATATGAGCCCGGACATGACACACACCCATGTGTGTATTGTGGTTGTCCACTGGGAGCACATCTCCGTACTGCTGATCAGTCAGCGGCACCGGCTACATCCACTTCGTCCGGCAACGATGCATTTGCCAAGGTAATGTTACGCAGGCCGTAAAATTAAAGTTGTATGACCCTCCCCTATTGCCAAAATATTAAAAAAACAACAACATAAAAACTCATTAGTTTCACAGGTATTTGGTCATAAACCCAAGTCCTGGACAAAATTTTGACCTGATGAAAAGCTAAATGAAAAGTTAAGGAATCTCCAAAGTTGTAACAATTCATCCTAAAAGGGACATGAATGTCATGCCAATCCATCCAATAGTTGTCGAAACATCACAAAACCTCATGGTGGTTCAAGTCAGAGTATCACCAAAGTCTTTAGGATATATCATCTGGGGATCATGAATGTCTGTACAAAGTTTCATATCAATCCATCTCAAAGTTGTTGAAATATTTCAATCAGGGCCAAAGTGGTGGACCAACCAACAACTCTATCCCTAGAGCCACGCCGCTAGCTACCAACCAAATATGTCTTGTCTTGTATCGGTTTACTTGTCTAAAGCGTTAGAAGAAAGTTGTTAATCACTGAAGGCAGAACTGTCTTTGCCTTGATGATGAAAATCACATGAAGTCAGCTTGACAGTCGTATTGCGTTTTACCAGACGTGCACTCTTTCCTTTATCCCCTGCCTTTGTGATGCTTTAACAAAGTGCTGAGGCTTTGTTCTGAAGCGGATGAAGCCAAGTCAAGCAGTCATGCATTTCACCGTTAAATAACCACATTGATTTAGAATTAGCAAGCCAAACAGTGAGCCTGTCCCCGTCTCTCGTGGCTACAGGAGCCCAAGAAAGAGCCGTGGCCTGTGGGGGGCTCTTTGATCAGGCATGTGCTTTAACAGGATGAGCCTGGGAGCGGGTGGTTGACACTCTGAAGGAACTAATTACCCTCCAATAATACACTGCTGACAGGGTGTGTGAGTGCATGGGAAAAGAGATACAAAGCGGGAGAGAGAAACAGCGGAGAGAAGAGATAAGAGGAGAAAAGTGACAGCAAGAGGAAGCGAAGAGAAGCTAGATGGCGTGTCTTCGCTCTCCGGGGTTTTTGATGGCCTGACTGTGACATGCTGAGTGACGCACAATAGGATCCGCAGTGATTACTGCATGTGCTGTGACCGTCCCATTAAGCTCATGGTGCATGTTTGAACCTATGTGTGCTTTCACGTGTGAGGACTCGCCTATATACTGTATATACATGTAACTGTGTGCCCCTGTGTGTACGCACATGTTCCTATTCATGTACAGTATGTCCACTCACCTTTGATGTGACTCACTGTGAACAGCATTCTTTCACTGATGCATGAAATTCAATGGCTCCTTGCCTCCATGCTTTCATCTGAGAAGATGTGTGAGTGTCGAGGTCAGATTCTCTGCATATGTTAAAAGATATTGTGAGTAAAGTCACGTTTTTATATATAAAAAAATGGGCATTTCTCCAAATGTAAATATGTTCGAATGGGACAACAGCATATTTAAGTAGCCTAATCCCATAATATGTTTACTCTAAACACTCATAACAAAAGTTAAGCAAAATGCTGATAACAGGCTACACAACATCAGCCCAATAATGGCCCTACTTGATAGGCATGGGGAGTTGGGAACTAAAGAGAAAAACAAATATTGTGTTGTTTGATACTGGCATAACACTTCCCTCACATTCACTCTTATGTTGTTGACAGTAAAGGGACTTTCATCCCCTTTAACTCAAGATCAAAAGATATTAGCATGCTATAGCATTGAGACGGAGTGAACACAGCCATCAACACAAACCCCTTGAAATTTCCCTAAAAAAGAAAATAGCTAGAACAACAAGAAATTCTGATGCTGTTTATGTCATTTGAAATCATCCAGTGAATAATTCTGTAATCCATTGCAAGTCAGAAAATTCCGAGTCAGTATTTCCAACTTCCAATCTAAATCAACATCTAAATAATCATCTTTAAATTAACAACTAGAGAATCATGTGGAGAAATATTTCTGAAAATCGAATTTAAGACATTTTAAGGATCTGTGGAAAGAGACGGGAAGAGTAGACTAGTACAGCATTCTCGCAAAGACTTCTATCAAGCACAAATCACCTGAATGGAAATAGAAGCTGCAACGTTGTTACAGCATGTTTCACAACACAAACACTGCATAAAACACTAATTTAAGTAAAAATGATGAAAAGGTAATTCACTGTGTGCGCCGCAATGTTGCTGTGACGTCACGTGTGTATGTCGGCGAACTCAGGCTAGATACTTTTCCATGTCGAAGGTCATTTATTTCTGAGTTCAGAGTATTGCAGCAGCATTAATCCACTGCAGTGATGAGTGAGGTGAGCAGATAGACAGCCCACCAGGCAAACAGGTAGATGGGAGGGAAAGAGAAGTGGGAGCTTCTTAAGGAGATAAAACTCACTACTCAGCCATTCTACAGAAAAGGTGAATGACAGATTCAATAATGTGTTTCCATGTGACCGATTATCAGCTTAAACTGCTGGGATTACCACATGTTTAATTATAAAAGTAGCTACAGATTGTCACATTTGTGGGGGTTCCTTTCGCAACAGGAGCTAAAAATGTAACAGCAGCACGGCTGCGACACTCAGTTTGGGAGCTCAATCTGTATCTGGAGTGGGAGGTTGTGGTGGTTGTCACAGCGCAGCAGTCGCAGCTGCAGGTAATTCAGTAATCCTGCTGCCTGTTGATCACGCTTGCCAGCAGCATTGACTGATTGATTTAAAACCTCTGTGTTTCTGTGGCCCAAGTCCACATATCAAATGTTGTATATTGTTTGCCCTCATTTCAGACCACTGGAAAGAAAATGTCTTTCCTACAATATAAGTCTTACACTGAGGTGTCATGCGATGAACTACATGTAAGATTAAGCAAAATGTTAATATTTTCCTGGATGTCACCGATTCGACTGTTATCCGGCCATTAAATGGGCGTTATCGCTCGCTATAAGCACCATAGATGTGGGTCATTAGGGCCCTTCAACGCCTACTACATTATAAAAGTGAAAGTGAAACTTAAAAGCAACACGTTCTAACACATCTTAAAACTGAACGCAACGTTACGTTTTTATCACAAACAAAGCTTCTTTAGATTTAGGCAACAAAACCATTTAGTTAAGTTTAGGGGAAAACATCGTGTTTTGGCTTAAAATAATTATGTTTCAAAAGTGAAAGTGAAACTTAACGCTGTCTATACTAAAGCGCCTTACTTCCACTTCTGCTCCTGTCAAAATTGCTATGGCCGCTAGAGGTCGATGTCTTCTTCTTTTATACGTTATTTTGCTGATCTACCATGTGAATACATGATAAAACCTTACTAGTGGGTGTAGCAGGGCCCTACTGACCCACATTTATGGGGCTTATAACCATCGATAATGCCTATTTAATGGCCTGATAACAGTCTAATCGTCTGTGGATGTGCAAGCAACGCTTCTATAAACTATTCAATCAAGGGACCAGAAAAAAAACTAGAAAGTAGCTTTCAGACCAATTCAGGGAAGATGACCAGCTGCCCAACGGTAATGAGTTGTAATAAAATTAACCAGTTAATCTTCTAAATCCGACCCTCACCTACAGCCTCCAGCATTGAGTAGTGGGAAAGTGATGAGATAATGGACACAGTGGATCAAATGACTTGTAGTTATTCACACAGTGAGGCACGGTGAAGAGCTGAGGCAGCAGAAGCTTCTCAGTGTCGAGTCACTCAAGATGATAATGAAGATGACCAACAGCGTCCTCCCTCTGGGGCAGACTCAGGACATGCTGGAGAGATTACATGTCCCACATTGACCTGAAAAATGTTCAGGATCCATCAAGAGGAAGGAAATTCTTAAAGAAAGGATACTGGGCAGCACTATTTTCCCTGACCCGGGCATGGGTAAGTGAATGTAAAATGGCTGGATGGATCAATAGAGGGCTTACACTGATGTACTATTGATGGATTCTGAGCAGGAAGCTATGACATTTAAACAAGAGACCCTGGAACATCCTGTGTTTTTTCTTGGAGCAAACTGAATGAATGATCATTATTCACGATCATGGTTTAGCAGTTTGTTGGAACCTTTGATGAATACAGGAGGGCAATCCGTGTGGGCTTCACCACTCAGCAAGTGGGCAACATGGCAAAGCCTGACCTGGTGATAGGCGTGGATGATGCGCTAATTTTAGGTCTCAAGCGTACTTTCAACACCGCAGAGATCAAGTTCAAACTGAATGAAGAATTCTACAAGACGACAACAGACAATCAAAATACTGAGACCATCATCACTCTTGAAAACGGCAACTTTGTGCAAAAACAGACATGGGACACAAGATTCAGGCCGTTGTTGTAGTATGGACCTACAGTATGTGAATGAGGCTTAACTCCTGTCTGTTAATTGACCATCAAAGTTGTTAAGCCTGGACTTCTGTACTAGTACCAAGACAACAAACACACTAAAGGCCCTGTTTCGACTGCAGGAACTTTACCCCAGAATTAAGAACCTTTTGAGGAACTCATTGCGTTTCGAGCACAGGGACCAGGGTCTAAATTAAGATCTGGGGACATTTTCCGGGGCCTTTTTACCCCCCAAAAAGACCCTGGTCGTAGGGTAGAACTTTCTGAAAGTACAGGAAATTTCGGGTTCGAGTTTGCAGGGATGACTGTCGCTGATTAGTGAAACACACACAGCACCGCTGCTACAACGGCTTCAACGGCTTCAACTTGTGTACCACTTCATTCATAAACAAGGAAGTACTCTAGTATCGATTTAAGACCATTTTACGATGAGGGGAGAGCATTTCTCTTTGTTTGATTACATTAAAAGTAAAGTTAGGCTTTGCTGTTGGCTTCCCGACTCATCAAGAGACAGCACGGCGGTGCTGTGAATGAGAGAAAAAAAAAAAAATTTTTGATTGTTTCATGGTGGTTACGTTCTAAAGCACAAATACATAAACATTGAACAGATGATTTACTGTAGAGACAAACACTCTTAGTTTAATTTTTCTCCTCTGCATTTCATTCAACAGTGCATCAGTAAATACTATGCAGCAGTAAATGTCGTCACAATGAGACAAAACCTATTGTTTATTAACGTGGTTTTTAGATGAAACGGGCGGACACATGGAACTGCAGGCTGTTTGTTTACACCTGCAACCACCAGCAGCCCTCATCCCTTGTCATGTTGCTTTTTCATACATCAGCGGACTAATTTGCCTAATCTTCACAGGGCTTTAGACCACGGTGGAAACGCAGTAAACAATGGGCTGAAGGAACCTTTTCCAGGAGTTTCTTGGTGGAAATCTGGGTTAAACTACTGCCAATTATGCCAGTAAGGAATATGACATATTTTGGCTTAATTTATGTAATAATAATAGGTCCTGCAATAAATAAGGCCATTCCCTGTGATAGCCTGCGTCATGTGTTATCAGCTTGACAGACACAAAGTGCTCATTGGCAAACACATGGATTAAAAACAACAAATAAAGTGATAAAAGTAAAGTAAAGTAAAATCTGAGGTCAGTCAAAAGGAAATGTGAACAGGTAAGGAGGAGAAGAAATATCCCCATCCTCCATCTGAGGCATCTGTTGACTTCCTCAACATCATATCCAGCTTCCTACTTCTCAGCCTCTCTCCCTCCGTCCTAAAGCGTGACTCAGTTCATTGCCAGCACTGAAGAACCAGGATGTCCCAGAGGAATCAGGCAGCAGGGCTGTCTGGAGGAGGATGACTGTGTATGCGTGTGAAAGAGAGTGAAAGTGTGTGTGGTGTTGGTTGGAGGGGAGTCTGATGGTTTAAGCCAATCCATAGGGGGGTAGAATAAGTCCTCAGCTCGCCTGTGGTGGTTCCACCGTGTGTGCAGGAGGTGGGGGGGTATTCGGTTGCAATAATCACACAACAATCGCGTTAAGAGGATCCTCAAGCCACTGCACAGTCCTTAAGCCACACGCACGGTAACACACACATGCACACTGATTGCCTGTCAAGACTTTAATGCAACTATATTGCTTCTGGGAGAGAAACCAGAGAGCTGCTCTGTAGTTCAAGCTCAGAGAAGCATTTAAGTCGGGCAGAGGAGCAAAATATGCTTGATGATGCTGCGATGCAAGCCGACAACTCCATACAAGCAGATAAAGGCCACAGGGATATAAGTCATTTGAATGCTGGTGAAAGAAAAAATGTTTGATTGTTAGCCACACTAACTCAGTTGTGAAGACTGTTTTCTTCATTAGGAGTATTTTTTGAATTATTAGCACTGCATTGCACTTGCTGCTCTCTTGGGCAGAACTTGTTTAAAAGGGCAGATCCTCTTTACACTGTCAACACGCAGCTGCAGCCTATTAAAAAGCACTGTGCAGTGAGATAAAGGGTCAAGCCTGAAACATAATGCGGATCAGATATAATGCAGGCATGGCTGGACAATTCTCTCAGCTATTTCTGCTGGAGATGATGCAGGCTGCTGGGGGAGTGCATCATGCAATTTCACTCATTTTAATCACTCAACCTCAAACCTTATGGAAACTATCCTGTCCTGTAATATGCTGATGTGCACTATAATCTATCACACGGGCTGTGACTTTATTTTTTATCCAACTAACAGCCCTATGCTGTACAGATCTCTCACTTCTTACCTCCAAGCTGCTCCAGCCAGATTCAACTAAAACACCCCAATCCCATGGTCTGCAGGATCAGCTTTTCCTCTGTAACGGGCATAAATCACCGATCCTTGATGGCATGAGACAATACCTTCTGTAGCCCGCTAATCGGACCCCCACTGGGAGTGTGTGTGTGTGTGTGTGTCAATGTGTGTTTTTCCGTCACTTATCTGCACGCACAGCCCCTGTACAAAATCATACAAAGGCCCACACAGCCAATTGAGGGATTGCAGGGAGAATGGAAGAGAGGAGAGGTGGAGGACAGAGTGGGGGATAGACGAAGGTGAGGGCAAAATCCTTTTATTTTTCTGGAGCTTTCCCTCCAAATAGCAAGGTCAACCACCTCTAACAAGCAAGGACACAGTAGATTTCCTTTCACTTGAGCATAATCTGTTCTACTGTGGAGAGCATTGACTCTGTCATCCCTTCACGGCAGCGCTTTCTTGCTCCTTTTGAAATTCGCCCAGTTCAAGGGCGACGCGACAAAGCAGCCGGCTGCAGCAAATCTCTCCAGCTGAAGAGAGTGACAGAGAGTGAAAGAGTCCATCCCACGTGTCATACGGAGACACATCCCTTCCCCTCGACTCTGAGTCTGCATTAGGTTACAGGATGTGTGAAGCCAGAGTCTCTCACATGTCGACTGGAGCATGACAACACGAAGGCACTCAGTGCCGCTCCCACGGGGGGACTCCGGGTACCACACCTGGGACAAACTCATTGCTGCACTCGGGGCTTTAAAATAATACAGCAGTTTCATATAGCATGGTAGTGATTGAACCAATAGCCAGAATAATTACTCCTCCCACAGTTTGTTCAATGCACAGTGTGTCAAAAATGGAACAAACCGAAGAAGACTTTTAGTATGAGCGATACCCAACCAAGAGGAGAGTCATATACAGTATACTGGCCTGAAAAGGGAAAACAACCTGAATCTAACCTTTTGACATCTGTCTTACAATACAAAAAATGATAATGCCATTGAAATGATTCATCTAATTATAAAGCAAGGAACCTCTGTTAGTCTGTTTGTATGTATGTCCTTCGCATATCTCGAGAACCCTTCATCCAATCTACATCACACTTGGCGGGTGTATTGCTGGGGATCCAAGGACGTGCAGTGTCAATGTTGGTGCAACGTGGACATGCTGCGACACGTTCAGTATTAAAATGAATAAACAAGTGAACAGTGCTCTGTGCAGCAGGGCTTCATACTGCTGTTCTCGACAACACTGCAAGCAGGCAGCTACCATCTGGCCTGAAAAGTGAAGCCAATGCTGAAGTGCCTTAAACTTGCATTGTTTCTAATAGCCAGCAGGGGGCGACTCCTCTGGTTGCAAAAAGAAGTCTGACTATGTAGAAGTCTACCAGAAAATGAGCCTACTTCTCACTTGATTTATTACCTCAGTAAACATTGTAAACATGAGTTTATGGTCTTTATCGCTAGTTTCAAGTCTTCTTCAATACAGCATGATGTTCATTTAGTAAATTATGGTCCCACTTAGAGTCAAATAGACCATAAAGCAGGGTATGCTTTAGGGCGTGGCTACCTTGTGATTGACAAGTCACTACCACAGTGTTGTTAATTATAACCTTTTTGGTCGTATTCAGCGTTCAGTTGTACTTAGCTCCACCATCTTGTGTCACTTCTGGTTGCAAAAAAAAACAAGATGGTGACAGCCAAAAACCAAAATGCCAAACTCGATGCTTCTAAACGGTACTCCACAAACCAATGGGTGACATCTCGATGACTACTGTACGTCCAATTCTTATATACAGTCTATGGCTGCAAGCAGCACTTCCAGGGGCCGAGCAACCGGCCCGTTGCCACAAGCTCCAAACGAGCACACTCCCTGACAACGCTGTGAGCAGCAATACCAGAGCCAAGCAATCCGCCCGTTCCAAATGGGCATGCACACAGACGGCCACGCCCCGAACGGGCACTGCAGTAGTTTCTGAAAAAACGGCTTAAGAGAAAGCTAGCTGGTGAGATAGCTGAGGCCAGTCTTAGCTAAAGCTAAAGCCCAACCCTGTTTTTTTTCATCTGTAATTGAAAAATATACAGTAGATATAATGAACGGACAATTCAGTTTGTTATTCCACATAACAGCTACTTAAATGTGGCAGTAATGTTGAAGAAAAAAACCCCAGATAAACTTCTGCCAATGATAACTATCTTAGCATAGAGTAAGCATAACGTATCTGCCATCTCAGCTTTTGACTCTAGTGGAATTCATACAATATTAAGCTACCTTTAAATGACATATTTAAGTGTGTTAAACTGTAAATTGATTTATTGAATTCAGGCAGACACCTATAGCAAAACAGTTTAATTACTATGAGCTATGGATCATAAATAATCAAATTAAGTTTATTTTCAAGATTAACCAAAGGCAGACAAAATAATCTGCCTAAAAGGCCTAAAATGAAGGCATTACAACCTTTCTACTTGTCACACAGTTTGCCGGACAGTCTGAGAATATTTCTTCAGTGTTTCTGTCGTTACTGCTCTCTGCCTTTGTGGGGCAGTATAGAAACTCAAAACTCCGCAATAGAAATCCACAGAAAAAGATTGACAGGTGTTAAGGCGCACAACAACAGTGAGCACTTAGAACAAAGA
The DNA here is from genome assembly GCA_916700685.1 of Adelosebastes latens. Taxonomy (NCBI): domain Eukaryota; kingdom Metazoa; phylum Chordata; class Actinopteri; order Perciformes; family Sebastidae; genus Adelosebastes; species Adelosebastes latens. The sequence continues at coordinate 92,835 of CAKAKR010063662.1, read as the reverse complement.
CACTGCCAAAAAATACATTACCACTTTAAAGCGAGTTATTTTATCATCCACTTAGATAGATACCCATTATGCTCCCATCAGTGAAGAAGCTCTCCCAGGAAACCTGCATCTGTGTACTCTTTGTGGATGTGAATGAGATGAAATTCATGATTCAAATAACTGTTCAGTTACATGTGAACGCAGCATTAAAGCATTTATATATTCCTTGTTCTGCTCTGGGTCCCCTGGGAGCCACTCTGGGACCCCACTTCAAAATGTGCTGTTTTAAAGCACACAGGAGACTGGCAGCCTTACATGAACCAGAGACTGGAGGAAATATAAAATATGTGGAGGGGATTTTGGAAAGAAGAGGGAAAAAAAAGAAATAAGAAAAACAACCTGACAGAGTGATCCAGCCGTGACTTAATGTCACAAACTGCAGACGTTAAATCAAACCACAAGGGAAATGAGAGCACTTAAATTATTGCTGTAGCATCAGGATCTATAGGTGCTACTGTCCTTCCTACTGAAATGCCCTTAAGCAAGACACTGAACCCCTACAGCTCCATGGCATCCATCCTACCAAACTAACCCCTGACCTCTGACCTCTGTGGCTGTGGAGGGAGCCCATACATCCCTCCACATCCCTCCACATCTGGAGGATCCAGGCATGAAATCAACACCGACAGTCACTGAGCTGATGGAGAAACGTATGTCATCCATGCGTTGGCTCGTTTCGTGCATGGATGGCTGCTTCTCAGTATAGCTCCGGGGTGTGAGGTATATCAGCTATAATGAGACATGTCACCATCACAGATCATCACATCCAAAGTAAACTGAGTCCCTCCCTGCAACATAACAGTGACTCTACAAGTTTCTAGAGAATATAGGTTATTATAATTCACAGGAATGTGCTGTTTGTTATCAGGTGAGCACAAATACTCAGAAAGGAAAAAAACAATGTTGTCTCCATCCTTCTAGAGGATTTGGATGGGACAGCAAGCAGACACATTAAAATTGGGGGTGGCTCTTGATTTGCTGCCAGTTGTCATTCATTCATTCATTTATTCATTCATTCATGGTTTATTTAATAGGGACCAATACAATGTACATAGACAACTTAAAAACAGCTATCCCATGCCAGTATCATAGTGCTGATAGCGGATGCTAATTTGCAACACCTGTCCCTAGAAGGGCTTTTTGTGAAAATAAAGATTAAAACAGGAATGGGTACAGGAAAAATAAATAAATACAATAAAGCACACATTTAAAAACATTACATGAAAAACTAGACATGAGTACAGGTTTGTGAACTCCTGAGCGCTCAAACACTGAATAATTAAGAAAGTGTGTTGAACATTTTGTACATTTTTGCATTTGTCATCACGCTCACGTTTCGTTTTTATCCATGTTATCCCATTTGGTTCATCATTTTAGTCGCTTGTTTCTTTTACCCAGAGAAGCACTGGGGAGGTAACTCCTGGTGGGATGGGGGGCTAAAGATAACTTAAAAGTAACGTATTGAGTAACATGCACATGAGTCCTAAATAATGTGATGGTATTCCTAAAGTAATGAGTATAAAGCTACTTTTCTTTCTAGCGAGCCCATGCAGCACCGACTCACTGAGTGCAGCCTTACCTTGCGCTGCGAGGAGGAGCACCAGCAGGAGGACGTTTGTCAGTTTCCCGGAGAAATGCATCGATTCTTCGGCGCTTGGCGACGCTTTCTGCGAATAAAAGATGATGCTGATGATTGAAGTCTTGTCAGTAACCAGTAACCCACCACAGACGTCTGTGTGAAGCCTTTAAGACTCGAGCAACATTTTCCTTTGCGCTCCGGAGCGTGGAGAGGTTGGACTCGCGGTGCGCTCTTCTCCAGACATGAACAACACAACTTCTGCACCTCCCTCCTCCTCCTCCTCTCTCCACCCATCCTTCCACTCACCCAAGGGCCAAACCTAGCGACCTGACTCACTGTGACTCACAGGTGAGAAGTTTGGAATAATGAAATGGCTTTTTAAATATGGCTCTAAAAAACTATTTTTAACATTTATTCTCATATTCAGTTTTGCATTCCTGTTTCCTTAAATAATTACATGTTTTTACTGTATTTTTACTTGTCTGATAAAGTTTAAAATGTTCTTGAAAAATAAATTATAATGTAAAAAAAATATATGATCCAATCACAGTTGAATAATGTAGAAATGTGTGTAAATTTGGCAACATTTCTCTGAGAGAAAAAAAAGAAAGTTAAACTAAAATATCTCAGACTAATTACATGTTTTTACTGTATTTTTACTTGTCTGATAAAGTTTAAAATATTCTTGAAAAATAAATAATAATTTAAAAAAAACTATATAATCCAATCACAGTTGAATAATGTAGACATGTGTGTAAATTTGGCAACATTTCTCTAAAAAAAAAAAGAAAGTTGAACAGAAATATCTCAGACCCAAAGAATTATCCTCACATCTACTCAATATAGCTCTAGAGAAAGATGCAGCACACACACAATATGATCACATATTTTCACTGCTGAGCTGTAAATGACCTATTTAGTCACTTAATTGATTTTGTACGCATAACAATGCTCAGGCAGCTTAAAGCATTAGCTGCTCTATAACAGAGTCTTGAGGGCTGCAGAGTCTGCCCGATTCAAGTAATGGAAAGCTATTAATGCATATAGCAGCACCACGAAACTGCACTTGTCGAGCATGCAAGTCCAGACTGACTGCTACTATCATCCTTGGAAGGAAAAATGCAGCAGTAATGGCTTTTAAATGTCATACACTGAAGTAAACATATGAATGAATTTACTCTCACCAAGACATGTTTAATCTGTCTGAGCTATGCTTTGAGTTTGAGGACTAAAATATCATTAAAAACACTTAGGATTCATCTTTTGTAAAAAAAAATCAGTCAAACATGCACAGTAGTGAGGCAAGAAATGACAGAATGGACAGACATAGCTTTCCAGTTGATTTGCCTTTTTAATATTTCATGAAACTGTGTGGGTCACATGTGTGCCTGCATGTATGAAACACATTCACCTGCATGTGTGTATGCGTGCGTGTGCACACATGTTTTAGTATTCAGCAGCATAAGATATATTTGTATCTAACCTACTCTGCCACATATTCACTCATCTTGACCCACTTACCTGCAAGGCACAAAAACTACTTCTATATCTAACTTGGAGTTTACATGGACACACACACACACATACACACACGCACACTTATATATGTGTGGACGTGCATTGACATACATGCACACCAGGGAATATAGTGGGAGACACTTATTTCATTAGATAATACCAATCTTTTTTATCATGTTTGACATGTTATTTTGTGTTTTCCTGCTGCCACCCCATCAAACAAAACTCAGCTCTACAGTGGTGTAATGTGAGAGTGACCTGGGTGCTGCAACACTGTCGCTGATCTCAAATGTACAATGTGCCAATTGCATGTTAGCAATTGGCGGGTCAGGAGCCAAGAGGCTTAAGTCCTCAATTTTAAGCTCAGTTAGTTTTGTCGTTGGGGTAGTGAAGTCAGCTGAGGTTGGTGTTGAGGCTGGAAACTGCGGTGATTAAATGCCCCTCATGGGCCAGTAGCAGCCCCAAAAGAACAGCAAGAGAGCAAAGTACAGAGTGTAAAGAGAGTTTTTATAGGAGAGAATGGTGAAACTAAAGGCATAAGGACAGCTAATAGAGAGAGAGACACAGCTGTTGAAAAGCTCCAGAATTGGTGTGATACGGCGAGGGAGCTTCACCAGAAGAAGAAAAACAGGGATGCAATTTGGCTGCGTGATGTGCTTCAGTGTGACAGAGCCAGTGAATCTATTTGCAGATTTTTTTGATTCAATGAGATGCTGAGAAAAGCTGAGGAAGAGTCTCCACCCACCGGCACGGACTGGGGAAAGACAGGAGATTTATTTTTTTGTTTAACTCTTCCTTAATCTTTTTATATTTCTGCCACCAACATTACAATTTCTTTTCTGCCACTTTTCCTGTCGCATCATCAACTTCAATAACAGTGAATCCCTCTCCAGTGACACAGGGAGAGATAAGACAAGCCTTCTTGACATTCAACACTACAAAAACAAACATTTGCAGGTATTTTCCCACGGCGGTGAGCTTTAAAGCTAAAAGGTCAACCTGTGACCTTTGTCAATCATGGAATATATTTCCCTGTAATGATTTATTTCGAATTTTCAGATGTTTTATAATCTCATTTAATCAACAATCTTTGATCTAGAATTGGTTTTAAGGTGAACATACAAAGAGCATTTTAGTAGTTTGATTTTATGATGTGGCTAAGAAGGAAATATTGTCATAGTCGGCTGCAGCCCTTTTTGCACAAATCACATCTCAATTGTTTAAAAGTCCCTCTACTCAGCTCATCTGCTTCTTATCTGCTGCTCTTTCTTTGGGATTAGTTTCGATTTAATTAGGGAAGTAACACAGGATAATGGCTTCAATTGCTTCACAAACCTCATCAAGGTAAAAGCAATATTATTTCGTACACTCATATTAAATACAGTAGTTAGTAAACTTTTCAGTCACCATGAGACAGGATTTATAAAACAGTGATTGTGCCACTGTATGAATGTATGTAACAATAATCCTGGTCTAGTCAACCAGCAGCAGCTTTAATGCAGCACATGGAAGACAAACAGATAGCTATAAAACAGCACTGGCTATCAAAGAATATCCAATGAATCCATCAAGAGTCTTTCATTAAAAAAAAGAGAATAGAATAGACTTTATTAATGGGTCTCTCTTCTGTGTTTAAGTCATATAATTTAAGTCAGACATGATACACTGAACAGCTCATACATACAATGAAAATATAAAAGTGGCAATGATCACATTTAAGTAGTTGTGAGATAATAAAACACTAATAAAATCACTATTGTAAGAATTAACATAAAATAATCCTGCAAATTCTGTTTTGCTTCTTATAAAAGAAGCATTGTGAAAGTGTGCAGCTGTACAGTATGTTTTACCTAATACTTACTACTTAGCTCCAGCAGAGATAGGAAGAAAGGAAAGAGCCAGAGCATCTGCAGCAGTGCAGGAACTAGTCAGGTTCACAGGAGGAGACTATGCCCTGTAGTGTCACGATCAGTCAGCTGGTGACTCCAGCTGAGGTGACATCCCAGCACTGCTTACACTCCAACACTCTCTTACCCTTCTTCTCCACCCATTTGTTTTTCATCTGCTACTTTTCTCTTTCTCTTGTCTTTTGTCTTGTCTCTCTCTCTCACTCTACGATCACGCAGTCAGACGTACTGTTAAATAACAGCAGGCATCTGTTCAGACAGCTCAGACAAAGCAGAAGGACCTTGAGGGCCTGATGGAGACGGCAAAGGAAAAGGAAAAGGGCAAGTGTGGTTTGAAACTGTGTGTGTCAGACAGCACTGTCCTGGCTCATCCACATCAACTAGCTGAATCTGGAATTTGGGTATTATTTCTCTATTTCCTTTTTTTCCACCTTCCTCTATCACTTTCTATGAGTGTCTCTCTAAATCACTCATTTTACTGACCTTGGTTTTTCTTTTTCACATTATATTCTAGTGGCCATAAGAGAAGAGTACATAAGTAGATTTATTCCTTCTGTTAGTTCATTTCTTCTTCCTCTCAACTGGTCACAGTCTCACCTCCTTACTCACTCTGATGAGACGTCTGCCTTTAAACAACCTGCAGTCTAATGTTGCAGCAAGTCTGATCAGTAACCTGTATTATTGAACAGGTTGTGTCTGTGCTAAATTTAACATCAGAGTAACCCCTTCACATACAGTTGACCCCTTTTTCTATGTGGTGCAGTTTTAAACCCGAATCTACAGTTCCCTTCAACTCTATTGAGCTTTTAGCGTCTTTCAGCTCCGTGTTTCAGTTTTACAGTCCAAAACGTTACTGTTTTGATTCACTCTCACTTAATATTGTCGTTATAAAATGATACAATTATGAAAAATGTGCCATAGATAAAAAAAAAACTGTGCAAACCTGCTCAGCACCAAACAGCAAACAGACCAAGTTGGCAACTAGCGGGTGCAATCCTGTCTCCTATAAATTGCGGTTTTGAAGGAAACGAGTGGATTACTTCTTCTTTTAACATAATGAGGAAATTAAGGAGGAGATAATTAACATAGCTGGCAAGTTAATACTAAATGTCGATCAGTAAAATGTTGATTGATTTCATTTAGTTTCCTCCATTTTGCAAAACAATATCTGCTCATATTGACTACAGAGGTATTAAACCATTCAACCATTCCAGTTTCAACTGATGCATTTATGTAAAGTATTAAATAACTGACTGGTATTTCATTTTTAATCACAGAGAAATTATAAAAATGTAAACTCAAAATTCCTAACAGAGGAGACGCCTGACCTCGCCATTTTTCTTTCCTCACCCTTTAACCCCATCTAAACAGTTTAACCTTCTTCCCATGATCCCCTTCTTCTTTCTGCTCTGTGTAATCCCACCCACTCCACTGTCACCCTCCGGCATCCCCTTTTTAAAAGCCCTGAGCATCCCCTCTCCTCCTGCAGCTCGTCCTGTTCTGCCAGTCACGCTACACGCGGTGACCCCGCCACTCAACCCTCCAGCATTCGCCCGGCCTCCTCCACCCTTCCTCTCCCTGCTCCCTCCTCCTCTCTCTCACTCCAGCAGACCCATTAACACCACAGAGAGTTTCCATTCATCCAGTGTCCACTACATGCAGTGTGCTTGGTCATGCTGTGGCCTGTTGCAGCCACCAGCAGCTAATTAAAGTCCCTCCACTGCTCGAATCACAGTTATCTGATTAAAGCTGCTAATTAAACTGCCATTTCTCTGCGCCACGTTTTTTTTCCCCATGAACCCTCCTGTTCTCTCACACACTCATAAACACACAATTCTACCACAGCAACTTTATACATATTGTGACAATTTTCTTTACTCACAACTTCATTCTGCTTTATGTATTAATTGTCTCTGTCCATCTTGTTCTCTGAATAACCAGCAGTGGGATTTTCACTGCAGCCCGAGGGGTCAAACGGAGCCACGCCAAGCTTACTCATTATCTGGTCCACTCATGTTTGTCCTAAAATGAAATCTGAACGATTGTCTGAGTCTCAGATGATCTGCTCGTCATCGCTTCAAGTTATTTTTAATCAGTTTAAAATGTGTTGGGAACATTTTGTTAATAGCTCGTGCTATTCTCATCGGTGGCCTCGGGGCAAGTGTCCAACTGGAATATTTCACCCTTTTCTTTTTATGACTCTTATTACATAGATTATTGCAAGATATCTGGTGACATTTTTTGTCACAAACTGTTATACATTAAGCACATTGATGTAACTCATAACAGACAAGATGTAGATGTGTTTTGATGGCCTTCATATTAGTTTTGGCTCTGGCCTTAAAATGTATCTGATTAACTTTGGAGATTTTAGGCTCTAACAGGAGCTGCTGATGCTGTGCATGATGCTATATATGGAAGCAAGGTAGAGCCCAAATAATTTGAATCTAACAGGCAACAGAGTACCTAATTGTTAAATTCAGTTAAGGAATACTTGATGTTGGAATTAAATACAAATGTATTTATAGCATTGAAGTATTTTACTTTGAAAACCATCTCTGAATCCATGTGGTTTGAATTCCCCTCTTTGAAATTTCAAATTTGTCAGTTCAAGTGGTGCAATTTAAAAAAAAAAAAAAAACATGTAGGGTTCACAAATCAAGATACAAAATGCAAGTGTCCAGTATCAAAAATATACTGCATACTGTATATATTCAAATTCAAATCCAGTGAGAAAAGTAAAAAAAAAAATTGTGTTGCTAAAATTGAATTGTTGAATTCAGAGAACAAAATTGGAGACAAAACACTCAAACATTCGAATTGCAGAGGAGGATAATCAATCAAGCTTGAAAGGAATCGATCAGACTGATCAGACGTCTGTCCAACGGGAAATAATTTGTGACCCCAAAAAAAGGTTTAAAAAATTGCACCACTTGCAGTGTCATAGAAGGGAATTCAAACCACATAAGTTCAAATTGATGTTGTCCAAAATGCTATAAATTCAGTGGTATTTTAACTTCAACATCAAGTAATCAGTGGTGGTTAAATTAGTTATTCAGCTGCGTATTAAAATTCAAGTTATTATGGCCTTTCTTTGCTTCCATACCATAAACATGTTCACTAGTTAAATGAGAATCCAGACTATGAAGACAACAACTTTACTTACTCACAACACTTTGATGTGCAGAAATCATACATATGTGACATGTTGTTGTACAATAACTGATCATTCCCATAATATACTTATGCTTAATATACAAATCTGCGTATTTGATAATAATAATGTCATCCATCATAAATACGGACTCATGTTTCCTCGATAGCTGTAGTGGTAAAATAGTGAAAGGACTGCTTCTGTTACTACTAAAAGTCTGCAGTGTCTCTTTTGACCACTAGCGTGCAGCAGCAGGCATCCTGATCTGTCAGCAGGTAGCAGACTTGAGGACATATTTATTGCTCCAGCGGGGACATTACAGCCCAGTTTAAAACCCTGTAAAGTGTTTGGACCAAAGCTCTGCGTCTGTCCCCTATAAGCTCAGAGGCTCAGCGGCTCAGAGGGGAGGATCGATGGGCCCCTGACTCAACTGCGCTCAGCTACATATTCTGTAATGCAGTGATGTAGTTCATAAATATTGACCACAGAGCTGAAATGGCAGGTATAAATCCTGAAGAAATGTCCTGTGGAGGATAATGGGGGAGATGGAGGGTAACGGCCGACTACAGGAAACTGATCAAACTGCTGACATTCACCATCGGAGGCTCAAGAGTCTGATTACCGCAGGTTGACAGAGACAATAGAATAGAATAGAATAGAAACATGTCAGTATTTCCATTTTATGCTACTATATACTGTACTTCTACTCCTCCTCATCTCAGACAAATATTGTACTTTTGACTCCATTTGTCTGACAGCTCGGCCGATTAGACTGCTGTCAGACTATTAAATAGGCGTTATCAGTCGCTATAAGCCCCATAGATGTGGGTCATTAGGGGCCTACTACACCTACTAGTAGATTTTATCATCTATTCACATGGAAGATCACTGAAAGAAGGTGTAAAAGAACACGACAGCGACCTCTAGCGACCGTAGTAATTATGACAGGAGCAGAAGCGGAAGTCAGGCGCTGTAGTATAGACATTGTTAAACTCAATAAGGGGTGGAGATCGGGGACGATGGATGGGACATAAAACACAGGACTTTGACTCGGGACACCGGAGTTCGCATCCTGTGTGAGTTATTTTTGTTTATTTTTTATTATATTTATCTGTATAGTTTTGTAAGTGTTTTTTGTTGCCTTAACCTGAAAAAAGCCATTTTGTTTGTGTTCAAAACGTGACATTTCATTCAGTTTTACAACGTGTTAGAACGTGTTACCTTTAAGTTTCACTTTCACTTTTACAACGTAGTAGGTAGTAGGCCCTTAATGACCCACATCTATGGTGCTTATAGCAACCGATAACGCATATTTAATGGTCTGATAACAGTCGAATCGGGTGCACAACTTTTGTTACTTTTACAATTTTCCATACCCATCCTGTCTTGTCTCCAAATTTGGTTATTTTGAATTTGAATAAGGATGACGTGTTCCTTTTTGTGTTGAGGAAATTCTCCTACTTCTTCAGCTAAATAAACTCTTGAAATACCATCTTGAATCATTTGGAAACTGCATCGTCACAAAGCTGAAAACAGGTTTTTTTGAGCTCATTAAAAGTTTTTAGAGATACAGTACGTGGTTCTCACAGGACGCTATCTTATAGAATATGATGCATTGCTGTAGATTAAACTACTCAACAGAATATATATATAAGTAGTTAAAATTAGCACAACCATAAACATCTACAGCAGTAAAATGCAACATACACATTAATGCATCAGTAATATGAATCCATATATAATAGTAAAACACAGACAGGGACCATTTTTCTGCAGAGTACTTACTTACTATACTAATACTTTAAGTATCCTACATTTTGCTGATCATGCTTACAGACTTGTACTTAAAACGAGAAAGGCTTTCTCTAGAGGCAGTGTTTGGTTTGTCCGTTCTGGGCTACTGTAGAAACATGGCGGACTTTGTGAAGAAGACCAGCTCCTTATATAGATATAAACGGCTCATTCTAAGCTAACGAAAACAAAACGATTCTTAGCTTCAGGTGAAAACATAATAATGAATATTATATTCCATTTCTGCAAATTGATCCCCCTTAAATCCTACACACTGGTCCTTTAAGTAAGGTTTTGAATGCAGGACTTATACTTGTAGTGGAGTATTTTCAGTGTGGTTTTGCTACTTTTACTTGAGGATCTGAATAATTCCTCCACCACTGGTAGCTCTTTGTGTTTGTACATGTGAGTGTGAATGGTCTTTGACCCACTGATTACTCCTTAATTTTTCCTCTTTCTAAATGAACTATTCACTGTTTAAAATACACTACATGCAATTAAACTTCTCTAACATTTCCTAATCTACTTCCCTCACAGACAAATTCTGGTTCTGCTTTCTGAGGTCAAAAAACATGATCATCCATTAACTTTTGTGGCTGAGAATTAAAAGTCAAACTCACAAAATGAGTCTTTGCACATTAATCTATTTTGCCTTTATATGTGTTTGCATGTATTTACATTATATATGTCCATGTGGGTTTGTCTTGCAGAGAGGAATCAATGCTTATTGATCTCTGAATACAATGTCTTTAATGTTGGCTCCTCTGCCGGCCAAAGAGACTGCAGAGGTCTATAGTGTCTCTTGTTTATGGCTAACCTATGGCCAATCATCCCTGTCTCCCTTTATCATACCTCTCTCTGTTATTCTCTCCCATGCTGCTGGAAACCCTCCTGCCTCACCCATCCAGTTTCACGCTTCATGATCACACCTGGACACCATAACACCAACTCTCTCTGGCTCACGTTTCTCCTTTTTTATCTCGTTTTTTTTCCTCTTGAAGAATGGACCTGGTGGTGCAGTTATCTTCGAGGAAGTGGTTCACTGCTAAATGGATGAAAACACACACAAACACATTCTCATTATACAGTATATACAGTAGGTGTCTTTTGTGTTGGTAGCTGATTCTACAATGCAGAGTCTACAGCGTGTGGCCAGACAGATATAGGTATAAATTGTGTGTATTGCTGAAATCCAGTAGATTCTTTAAACCCACAGTCAACAAACTTGGTGCCTGAGTGAAGTTTATCACCATTAAACAACAAATATATATTTTTCCTGCCAATTTAAATTATTTTCATGACCATTCTGTCACTCTAAGATAAGAAGTTTATAGCTGGTGAATTCAAAGCTTCCTACTTTCTACTTCTCTGCACAAACTTTAATAGTTGCAGCCCTGTTTGAGCCGACAGTGGGCTTTAAAGTAATTTCACCTCATTTTGTGTTAGTGTTTACAGGTAACTGATGTAGCTCATTTATAAAATGTTTGGGACAGTTTGGGATACCTAGGCTATGTCCTACAGAGGACACATGGGATCATGTCCTTGCGCGGCAAACTCCAGCAACTCCTTGGAGATAAAAATTTTGATTTCAGTTTGAGACACGCCCACTGACAAGCAACCGGTGAAGTGTGCATATTTAAAATAGTTTTTGTGGACAAAGATGTGGGTTAGGACCCTTGCTTTCCAATCAATTGAAAATCTTCCTTGGAAACATCCTGGAGAAGTTCCTTGCTGCCAGATTCATGGACAACTACTCTCTCCAGACCAACAGAGGGAGTTATCAGCAACAGCCATGGGCGGAAATTATGGGGGGTCAGGACCCCACCTTCATGGTAAATATACTCATCATAGAGGCAAAACAATGTTTCGAAAGATTAGTTGCCAGATCTGTTTTATAATCGAGAGCTATAACCAAATCACACATCCTATTGTACAAATTGTCTACAAGTGTCAGTGTACAGCGGTAGTATTAGCAGTTACTTTATGTACTCTATAGCTGACCAGACTGGACTCTCTCAAGGGTCTGTCTGACAGATACTTCTTTTTACTTGGATTCAGTGGGACACTTTAAAAACGTCCTCTAAAAAACGTCAATTATTTTGTGCGCGATAGAGTCCAGCATCACAAGGATTCTGATAATAGTACAGTAATAATAACAGTACTTTTTGGCGGCACCTTTGGTGTCCCCTTAAGGAATTACTCAAAAAATGTTTACATTTATTATTCCCCCAACAGTGAAATTAAATATCCGCCCTTGACAATAGCGACTGCAGGACATCGGAAACTGAAAATTTTAAATGTGGGAGACAAATTGGAAGAACACAAATAAAAATCAACTTAAGGAAAAGATTAAACAATCCAACAGAAAGTAATGTTAATGGAATTTGTATGATGTTTAGAAACCAGAAACATGTGACACATAAACACCACCAACACCACCCTTTAACCCTCCCCGCCCTCATGTGGTCACTCTTAATGGAAATTGATGCAGATGTCAAGTATCTAATTTATGAGGCATACGAGGGAGGACGGGGATACAATTATGAGCTATAATTGCTTAACCCAACTTCAATTCAATGGTTGTCACTATGTCTGTAGGATTATGTCGCTGACTGCGTGTTTGTGTGTGTGTGTGCATGCGTGCGTGCGTGCGTGCGTGCGTGTGTGTGACTGATATGATGTTAGCTGGAAAATTATGATACAGTAGTATCTTTACTGGAAAACAGCATTTCATGTACACTTAAAGGATCAGTGTGTAACATTTCAGGGGATCTAGAAGCAGAAATAGAATATAATATTCATAACTGTATTTTCATTAGTGTATAATAACCTGAAACTAAGAATCATTTTGTTTATGTTAGCTTAGAATGAGCCCTTCATATCTACATAGGGAGCAGGTCCTCTTCACGGAGTCTGCCATGTTGCTCCTCCATGTTTCTACAGTAGCCCAGAACAGACAAACCAATTACTGGCTCTAGAGAGAGACTTTCACGTTTTTTGTTACCTGAAGGCCACCACAGTTCTCCGACACGCTTGTGAAACTGCAACAACGTGAGCCACAGAGCGCAAAACCGTGGTACCGCCAGCTGCTGTCTGACTTCTGTTGCTCCTAAAGTAGTGTTATTATGGTTTGGATGGCCTCTGAGCGATGCGAATGGCGTTACTACGGTTTTGTATTCGGTTATACGGTTTAGTAACGCATGAGCGGAGGGGTTCTCAGTTGGTTGCAATCTGCAACCACACCACTAGATCCTACACACTGTACCTTTAAAAACAGACCTTAAAATATCCATGGAGACACTAGAAACTGCAATTACATCTAATTTGGAAAATTGTGATTATACAATTTTACCACTGCTGCTATATTGTTTGAGATTATAATCAGTGGCATGTTACCATGGGCGGGGGCGGCTGTAGCTCAGTGGGTAGCCGCCCACTGCTCCTAAAATACTTAGGATGGGTTAAATGCAGAGGTCAAATTTCATGTATGTACCTGTATGTACTATGACAAATAAAGGTTTCTTCTTTTTCTTCTTCTTCTTCTTCCAACAAGCTGTATCTGATGCATTTGGCCCCTTTTTATGTCTACACAACATTTAGCTGCTATCTGATGAAGAGGGGAAAGCTTCATAACACATATAAACTTTCCAGATTTGTGATTATGTGCATGTGTGTATTCGTTCACATGCTGTGTCCCTTTAGCGCTCATACCGCCTTGCTGCCATCTTAAGCTAACAGAAGGCGAAGTAGCAAACTCCGGGGATACAAGACTGTCTAATGAAGCCGTAGTCAGCTGACTAACATTAAGCCCCGGCCCCGGAGAGTTCACACACACACACACACACACACACAAAGAGCACATACACTTCAGAAACTTCTTTCCAAAATGCCAACTGCCCGGAGATTGTGCTTCGTTTTGAATCATCTGTGTGAGGTGGGAGAAAAGAGCCTGGAGGATGTTTGAGCTCTTACTTTGTCGTGTCCTTAACAAGGTGATACTGAAATAACCTGTTAAGAGAGGAACAGCTGGAGGAGAGCCTCAAAAAGAGCTTAATATAGAAACTGAGACATGTTTATAATTCAGGCTGTTCTCATACACTGTTCGTAGCTATACCTATGAAAACTAATGCACTGTAATTCATGTATATCCCAAAAAAATAAATGTGTGTGTAGTTAACTTAAAGCTGCAGTCGGTAGAATTGGAGCAAATATGATTAAAAAAAAAAAAGAATTATAAAACGGTCAATATATCCTGACAGTAGTGCATGAGACAGGTAATCTGAAAAAAATCCTGTGCCTCTGTGTCCTCCAGTGGTATCTGCAGGATTTCTCAGACCGGAGGAAAACAGCCAATCAGAGCTGATCTGGAGTCTGCCGTCCAGCTGCCATCTATGAGAGCCGGCCGTCAATCACTCTCGAAGTCCGATCAAACGGTCAAACTAGGCAGCGCGGATCAAATATGAATCAATATTCTGTTACTGTAATGCCTATTTATCGCCTCAAATGTTTTCAGAAACATCTTGTAGTGTACAGTTTAGCTGTAAAATGAGAAAGTTTGTGACCCGGCAGCCATGTTGAGATCAGTTGAGGAAATACCAAGCACCGCCCACCAGCCGGAGCACAGCCAATAGGAACGCTCTCTGTCTGAAATAACCTGTGATTGACCAAAGTCTCCCTTCACGGGCTAGATTTTTTAAAGCCTGAAAACAGAGCCATGAGGAGTTGCAGAAGTCTAGTTTTCTCTCAGTGCACTTGAATTACAATATGCTGACAGGTTATTATGGAATTTTTACCCAATTACGCTAAAAATATACTGCCTACCCACACTTCAATCATGAACCAGGAAATATAGATAGCGATGAATGCCATAAAGGGATTCGGGAATAGATCGAGGAGGATGGGTGGGTCAAAAAATACCAGACTTTTGCCCAGGAGACCGGTGTTTGTGTCCTGTGTGAAATCCGAAGTCAACATTGATTTATTTGTCTCGTAAGATACATACTTAAGTTATGCCACTTCCGGATTTATTTGAACCCAAACCACGATCTTTTCCTAAACCTAACCAAGTTGTTTCCTGTGATGACGGAAGTTTATTTTGAAAAGACTGTATGCATGTAACGAGCATTAATTGACACGTGTTGCTGGACATTCGTAGGAAAACGAACGAAAAAGGAGGAATAACGTTTTTGTAAGATATCATACGAACCGTTGTACGAGGAAACGTTCCATAATGTTGAATGAAAGACTGCAGGATAGAATGACTAATTCATGTTCATGTGATTCATCAGGTCTGCTTGTTGCTTTCATTTATCTTTATTGATCCATTTATCAGCTCCCATCACAGTCCCTTCCTGTAATTCTCAGCATTTATTGTCTTAGACAGACAAAACTCAATAACATGACTGGCCAGCGGGAAGAAAAAGAAAAATATGTTTTATTCCATCCACTAAAAAATCAAAGATGAAAGAAATCAGCTGGATTAGTACAGTACACCTTTTCCTTGGCTAGCGTTGGTAGCAGTGACAGACGGTGACAAGTTATAATTCTTCTGTTAAATAATTACTGGACACAGATTCAAGTAATGTCTCTGAAAGCAGATAATCAAGCATACAATATGATGGAGGATGAAGCAAGTGAAGAGCCAGGCTGTTTGGCTAATTTGCCCCCCCGGTCAGTGTGTATAAAATACTGTACAGTATTATTGCTGCTGGTTTCCTTGGTGGTGGATGCTGACAAGCACTGCTTTGTTGAAACGAGCGTACTGTACCTTTAAAAAAAAAGCATGGTGAGTAACAACAGCCTCATTGGTTTTAAGTTCTACTTCTTTCTCTTTTTTTTGCACTACTGTAACGTCCCTCCTTTTAAAACTTGGCTGCTTTTAAACATCACAACAGCAGCTTGACATACATTTGATCAGTCTATTATTATTATTATTA
Source organism: Adelosebastes latens (assembly GCA_916700685.1). Lineage (NCBI taxonomy): Eukaryota > Metazoa > Chordata > Actinopteri > Perciformes > Sebastidae > Adelosebastes > Adelosebastes latens. The sequence continues at coordinate 76,911 of CAKAKR010063662.1, read as the reverse complement.
TCAGTCCACACAGTGTGTGAGGGTAAACACAAGCTGGGCACCCCCTGACACACTCACACACTCACCATTATTATTTGAGCAGTCCAACCGTTTTGTGTCCCCTCTCGCTCTCATTTCCAAGGCAAATATTAGAAATTCATACAGTATGTGTGCTATTGGCAAAAGGACACAGGGAGGTGATCCTCCTAGGGATTTATCTCCTCCTCTGCAGGGCATGTGTTGTCAACGTGAGGCCCATAACTCCAAAAATGAGTCTGCTTGTGCAGTTTCTGTGGCTTTGTTCATTTTTGGGGGCTCTTCCTCTTTTAAGTCAAAAAACAAAAAACAAAAAAAGGAACTAAAAACAAAGAACAGTGTCTTGTTGTATGCATGCAGGCCCCCATAATGTCATGTTAGGGCCATTCTAATTTGATTTAGACACAGAGAGATGGGGCAAAACCAAGTCAGAAAAAGTCCTGAGTTGCTGTTGGCCAGGTTGTGAACAGTGATAGGGGTCAACACGCTTTCAATTTAACCATTTCAGGTAAAGGTTTTCTTTTTAAAATACTGCTACATTTCAATCATTGGAGACTGCGGATCTACAGTATATTGATCCCCAAGAAAGAACATCATGGCTGAATGGTGGTGTCACTTCTGTTTATTATAACTTGGGTCTTGTTTTCATAGTTTTGACCATTGTTTCTTTTGATTATGATGTCATTGATCACACCAAAGTATTTGCTGTTTACACGTACAACTACGATAATTAAGTTAGGTGAATGCTGAACCGGGAAGTCGATCTGTAAACTGTGATTAGTGCTACAACAGACATATTAGATTATAAATATACCTTTTCGTCATCCAAATAAGTTTGGCTGACCTGGGGTTTTGGGGGTTTCCTGGTAACCAAGTGGTTGGGGCATATACCGTGTACCCATCATTCCTGTCTACTGAATGATGGCCACACTATGAAAATGTGACCCAAGTTGTTATAAACCAGAGTTACCGATTTAAGTAGATCCCAGTTGATGGCAGAAGACGGCAGGACATATGGAGGATGACGGGGACAAGGGGTGGAAGTAAGGAAGTAAGGAAGGGAGCAGGTGGTGGAAGAGGCGTAAAGTGCATCATTATAATTTCCCAGTGAGCGGGTAGTAGTGCGAGACGGACGTTTGAGTTCTTGTGTTAAAATGTTGTCAGAGCTCTGTTTCTGGGGGGCCACTCAAAGTTCATGAAGACGCTTCCGCTTTCATTTTCGGTCCATCTAATCAATAATGGGAGTGTTGTAACTCTGGAAGAGAGGCTGCATGAAGAGGCCCAGCGTCCCGACCACACAGACGAACACAAAGATCCACAGGAAGAGACGGTCGATCACCATGGCCACGTACTTCCAGTCTTCAATGATCTGCAGAGACAGGTTCGATTTTAAATGTTGATACTGTTGTGTTTCCTGTTCTGAACTTAAATTAAGTGAATTGGGTTTTTTTTACATATGATGTTTTTTGTCTCCAGTGTTTATAATTTCTAATATCATATTACTAATAATTTATTGACTGAAACAACAGTGATGTTGCTGTGACATGATATAAAGTGGTACAAATTTGCAAATCACTGAATTAAAACTGTTGATGGATTTGCTCTGATGTACAACATTTTGGTGTAATTCTTACAGAAATGCACAATTACAAACACTCCAAACACAATCATTTCCAAATATAATGGAGATTACGTGAAGTAATCCATCATGTAGTATAGGTGGTACAGCCAAGGAAAACAACATTTGCAGACCCAAAAGATTGTTCAGATGGTGTCCAGTTCTAAAATAATTTGCAGTATTTATTGTACCAGAATAATCTCTCTAGTCACTATGGATCAGTGAAACAAATTGTTATGTAACTTGTACATAAAGACCTAAAGGCTATCAGGTGGTGATTTGAGCTAAATGCTAATGTCAACATGTGCTCACAATGACGATGCTAACATGCTGATGTTTAGCAGGTATATTTACTATGTTGACAAGCTTTGTTTATTGTGTTAACACGCTAACTGCTAATTTAATTTGTTCTGCAGGTATTTGATTGTAAACCAAAGTATTGGATGAATAATTTTGACCTGATGATGGTGCAAGAGGAAAAGACCTGTGGGGACCTGAATGGCTGTACCAAATTTTATGACAATCCATCCAATAGTTGTTGAGGCATGTCATATAAATGTGAATCACATGGTAGCGCTAGAGGAGAGGTCAGGGGATCACCGAAGTTATTAGATGCACCATATCGGAGACATGAATGCCTGTACCAAATTCCGAGCCAATGTATCATGTACATTTTGAGAAATTTCACTGCATAATTGAACATTTTGACCTGCTAGTGGTGCTAAATAGAAAGTCAGGGGATCAACAAAGTCATGTGGGTCCATCCCCTGGGCAGCATGAATATTGGTACCAAAACTTATGGCAAACCATTCAATAGTTGTCAAGACATTTCATTCAGAAGTGTCAACCTTATGGTGGCACCAGAGGAAAGGTCAGGGGATCGCCAAAGTCATTTATCTTCTGGGGACCCTGAAGGTCTGTACAAAATTCCATGGTAATCCATCCAAAGAAAGATATTTTAGTCAGGACCAAAGACCGACCAACAGATCAACATTACTATCCATAGCCATGCTGCTAGTGCGGCTAAAAGCTCTACTCTATCATATCTATCTGTATGTTTGTGGCTAACCTGTCACAAATCTCTAAAAAGTAAAAACAACAAGCAGGTGAAGGAAAAGCTTTGAAAGCATGCTGCGCATATTTAGACTTATAACAAACATACAAACCTACCCCTTCATTATCATCCTCGCTCTTCATCTTCTCAGCAATGTAGCGCACTCCATCCACCGCATCCTCCACGTCAATGTTGCACTTGAGCGTCGTCCTCTTCCTGAACTCAGTGTTCTCTGACAAGTCGCTGATCTTCCAGCCGTAGCGTTTGGTCGACTCTTCGTTCACGAAGAAGGATGAGGAAGAATCTGCCATTCCTGCAGGACTTCCAGTCCCTCCGTCGGCTCCAGAGTACGATCGCTGCTGGTGTTTTTTCCGGAACTTCTCGCGAATGTTGGAGCTACCAGGTCTCCGCATGAAGAGGTAAGAGGGTAGCCGGTACAGGAAGATACGCTTGACCCAAGGAGGCATGGTGTGCGTACTGGGGGACCGATGGTGCACGTTGAGCACGCAAACGCTGGTGACGATGGAGAAGGTGACCAGCACCATTGAAAACATCAGATACTTTCCAATCAGAGGCACTGCTAAAGACGTGGGTGGCACAATCTTTGAGATAAGAAGTAAAAACACAGTCAGGGCCAAGAGGACAGAGATACAGAGAGTCATCTTCTCACCACAGTCTGACGGGAGGTAGAACACCAGAATAGCCAGCGACGTGATCAAGATGCAGGGAATGATCAGGTTGATGGTGTAGAAGAGAGGTTTTCTCTTGATAATAAAGTCATAAGTGATATCCAAGTACCTGATGTCATTAGGGTCTTCGTTCTTTCGTCCAGGCAGTGAAACAATATCCCACTCACCGCTGGGTTTGAAGTCGTCACGTGAGGCAAAATCACTGAGGAGGATGAGATCGATCTCAGTGTGGTCATAGGTCCAGGAGCGAAACTTGAGCGTGCAGTTCTGCTGGTCAAAAGGGAAATCACGGACTTCAATTTTGCAGGCCGACTTGTAGATAGCTGGTGGGAGCCAGGCCACCTCGCCGTTGTTGGAGACCACGACGTTGGAGTAGAAGGAAACTTCATAGGTCCCATCAGCACTGAGAGGAGGAAAAGGAAGGAGGTAAGCAAAAGAAAGGAGGAAAAAAGCAAGAGAAACTAATTACTGGAAGGATCATGGCAAATCATATTTGACTATCATATAAGACTATTGTCTTATATAAGACTATCTCTCATTCATTCAAACACATCTCTTCTTTCACTTGTGATATTACAGATACATTATGAAGCTTAGCGTAAGTTCAGTCAGGAAGACTCTATTTACACTCTCATTCATTCACAAATCTTTCTGTCTCTCTCTCTCTCACCGGCTCCTACCCAGCTGTCTACGGGTGTTTCACTCTTAGTTAACCAACCAGATTCTGCCACGATCTCCCTGAGCCAATCATATCATTGCTATCAAATTTTAAAACTGTTCTCCTCTCTGCTGCTGTCAGTTGTCATTGCAGTATGAACCGATGCAACCCGCCTCCAGCCCATCACCTCCAGTCTTCATCATATTCAGTGCCCAGTCCTGCTCCACATCCCGTCATTGGATCTTCAGCAACTCCCTTCATCACCACCACCACCAGCGTCTAGACACAAGGATGAATACACCTAATCTCACCACGGCATCACTACCCCCTTTAAATATACTACGTGATGATGGAGTCTAATCGCCAAAGACTTTGCTCTATTCATCTTATCATGCACAAGGTAATAAATTATTGTTCATTCGAAATGGAGTCTTTCCTGAAATTGGAACAGGGTGAAGAAGTCAGAGTAGAATTGCTGCTGCTGCTTTGCATTGAGAGGAGCCAGTTGAGGTGGTTCGAGTATCTGATAAGGACACCTCCCTGTAAAGGTATTCAAGGCATATCCAACTGGGCAAACCCAGAACACACTGGAGGGTTATATAGTCCATTTGGCCTGGGAACACCTTGGGTTTCCTATGGATAACTGGAGGCAGTGGCAAGAAGAGGAAGTCTGGGCTACTTTAATTTATTTTGCCTGCTTTTTAAATTGTTGTATTGGTACTTTTACTTGAGTAAAAAATCTGAATACTTCTTCACTACAACACTATCTGAAATGAATCCACCCCCTTCACAAACACATGTAAGGGATCATGTACAGCGAGCCGGTCATTGTTCACCGATCACCCCTGTTGGGGTTTACTTCACAATAATGACCTGCTAGTTGTACGTTATCCTACTTATTACATGGCTACTTACTTAAGAAATCAATAATTTGACACAAAAACGGTCCGCCAGAGTTCAACATCAGAACTGCACCCATAGCAACGGTCTGTTATTAAGTAATAACAGACTGTAGAACACCGCAATTCGATTAATCAGAATTGAGTATTCAACAATGTATGTGTAATAAACATGAATGTTAAATTGTGGTTAAATCAACAATACCAAAAGGTAAGTTTACAAGGAGGAGGTTGGGATGGTGAAGGACGCTGGTAGCCGATCCAGTGATGGGGAAGCAAGAATGGAGCAGCTGATCACCTAATGCAAGTGTGACATGCAGTGCCTGAACGCTCCATCACACTGTCAACTGAGAGGTTCCTCCACATCTTCAACTCTACTGTATGTCACTGGTTGAAATCTATGCAATCAGTTGTCAAATCCATTACAATATCAAGCTAACTCATTCTATTAGTGCAACTGAGTATTGTTGTAGCAAAATCATCAAGAGGCAAAAAGTTTACACGAGTAAAATAATTTACTGTGCTGACTGATGGCGTGTCTAGAAAATGATTTCATGACTGTTACTGTTTCTGCAGAGGTGACACATGCAACAGTTTTGTGTGTTGAAAGTTAAAGTATGTGTGATGATCATCTCAAGGGAGGAACTTAACCTGGGACACATCCCAGCAACATGACAACAACTGCACCCCCTCCTCACCTCAAATCTGCTGAGACTGACTTTTTTTCCAAGGCTGAAGGTGATGCATTATAGATAAGTGACCTATCAATTATAAAGTAGGTCAGGAATCCAACCATCACACTCGGTTTCTAATGCTTTAAGACCTGCTGCTGTGAATATGCAGACTGATTAAAAATGCAGAGGCCCCACCTGCAACCTCTGGTCCCCCACACTTGGCCAGATACCTCGACCTGAAGTTGTAAAGTAGTGCTGATCATCTCCTATCATTTTGCCTCTTAGGACATTATGCCCTTTATGTGGTCTTTAGCTGACCAGCAAGCTGTGTTCGTAAAACTTTAATGTCTACCACTCCTTTATAAACTGTGGGGTGACACTGCCGACCAAAACACAAAAGCTACACGTCCACACAGCTGTGAGTCTCTCAATCTCAGGTTCATTCTTGATCTTGAGAACCACCAGGTCCATTTAGTCACATGGTCTTCCCGTCAATGCTGGCTAAAAAAGAACGAGGTTCAAAGTTAATTTCTGAAACTGCTGATGAGGATCATGAGGTATGATTGAAAGCTCCAGAACAGCTACTAAAGGGATCTTGAGCTATCTCAGTCTAACTAACAAGTTTGCATCCATCCGTTCAAGTATAAGTAACAGGTTGCCAATGGTGGAGGAAGTACTTAGATCTTTTTTCTTGAGTAAATGTTCCAATAAAACAATGTAAAAATCCTACTTGAGTAAAAGTGCAGAAGTATTAGCTGCTAAAGCATCAAAAGTAAAAGTACTCATTTTGCAGAAAAATGGCCATGGATTATTTTACTGTGGTAGCAGGTTGAGGTGGAGCTCGTTTTAACTGCTTTATACAGTTAGCTAATATAGTCCAGGGGTTCCCAACCTAGGGGTCGATCCCCTTCAAAGGATCACAAGATAAATCTGAGGGGTCGTGAGATGATTAATAGCAGAGGAAAGAAAAACTTAAGTTCCGATACACAAATCTGTATTCAGTTTTTGGACTTTTCATGTTTAACTAATTGCTAACTAACCTTTCCTTATTAAGGCTCATATTCTATCCATCACAATCCAGTGAAGAAAACAGACAAATCAAAGCACCATGTTTCTAAAATGAAGTAGATATTTAAGCAACATTTTGCTTAAAATTCAAGCCCTCGTTTTCTCAGTTTTTTAGTGTTGTATTTATGGTGTTTTTGCAGGGAGTTGTATTAGATCATTTTATGTTATTTGTATGTGTTATGCCTACCGAGGGGACAATAAAAAGCCACATCTGACAACTAATACCTAATGTGAATACTGAATAGTAAAACCTACACGGTCAAATTCTCTCCAGTTATTGAACACAATTCACTTTAAGCCAATGTTAGTCCAAGTAGGCTATAAAGCTGGAAATAAAGTTAGAAAGTTATTATCCACCAGTTAACATATTAGACATGTACAACCCCAATGCACAAAATCTATGCAAAACTCAAACATCAAGGTTCATCTGTGACAATAATGTGATTTGAAACAACAGAGCAAGACCTCCTATATTAACTACATATTTTATGATAAAAGTTAATGTCATACAAGTTATGTACAAAAAACTAGCAGATGGAAAAAAGACCCAGGTGCTGACCTATATGGATGACAGATGAGGTGAGGCCCAAAAGCCTTCGTGTCTGCCAGCTAACACTCCAGTGGATAAAGGCAGTGGGGCTAATTTCTCCTTGAATGAACTTATTACAGCATCAACACTCTCATGTATTGATTTTCCCTTGAAGCTATTTCATACAGCTGCAAGATGATTTTTAGACGTGCACACAAAGTGAAAACTTTATCACAGCAATGTTTTGTGTGAATGTGGAAAAAGACACAATAATGCACAGGGATGTTGTCCTGTTGTTCAGGGTGGTTTGAATATGCAGTGAGGGCGTTATAGTGCATTGATTTCTATGACATTTTGATCGTAGAGGATTTGATTGTACTGATCCAATGTTCATATCATGATCCATATTGTGAAATGCAGCTGAATCATGTTGGAATTTCTTTCTGGTTGATGCAAGGTGTGTGCTTTTTTTTTTATCAAATGTGAGATGTGATCACTTGATGTGGGCATCAATCATCAAAGGTGTGACATAATGCACCGTTGTCTTACCTGCAGCTTTTATAGCTTTAATATGTCCCTGTCTCTCGTTCTCTGTAAAATCTGTAATTTCTCATCCCTTAAAAGATCACTCATCATCGTGAGACTATCTGCAGACAGTCCAGACAGTGTTAACAAAACATTTTGGTTGCATTCATTATCCAAAAAGAGGTGAAAAGTGGGATTAAAAAAATGAGAGATAAGAGGATGGGAGGAATAAGAGGATATGAGAAAACATTTTAGGAAAATAGGGCAAAATGGGGGGGAAATTGAATAAACTTGCTCGTTATTTGTGTTTGTTCCTCTTTTAATCACTCAGTTTTACACACACACATACACATTCACACAAACACACACTCATTCTGTCTTTCACAAATATGACGTACTTGTTGTAAAGGACTATGTCCGGCAGCCAGATGTGTTGTGACGGGAGCCGGATTTTCTTGATTCCCTCGTACTCTTCAGGGTCCCACATTAATCTGTAGTCATTCCATACCTGATGAAGCAGAACACACACATAATGCACACGTAAGGAAATAGAATAATTCAAAAGTGTATACACACACACACATATACACAAATATGGAGACATGTATCAAAAATCACACACAAAAAAATCACACACACGGTTACAAAAGAAAATACATGCAACCAGAAAAATACATAAACAACATCAGTTCATGCATACCAATACACACACTGGGTCAGTCAGCCCATATCTGGCAAAACAAAGCCTTTTAAACAGTTGGACACACACAGAAAGGAGAACAAGATGACGAGTGGGGACACAAACCTGACTGAGCCAGCAGTTGGTGGTCATGATCTGCTCCCTCTCGTTCTGAAACACAGACAGAAAGAGGGTTCGTCGATGGCTGAACTCATCCTAGTAGAATAATCTCCACACTGTGTGTTTTTTAATTATCTTAAATTGGTGGGACATGCCTGAATAATAACAGCATATGTGGATTTGGATAGAGTGTGTGTTTCCTCACCACGTTGATCAGCTGAGCCAGAGACACCTGGATGTAAATGGTGACTTGCTGGCTGTTGTTTACAGCTGGTCTGATCAGCTTGTTGTAGCGCTCTGGTGACAACAGGTGACTCACCAGCCGCTCCTCCACCTCCGCACACAAGGCAGCTGCACACACACACACACACAGAAAAAAAAAGAGATTTTTGAAAGCAACTACGTACAATGGATCAGGACCTGCGTTATACTGTAGTCCATTGGTTCAACACGGGGGGCAACCATGTACCATGACAGCCAACAGTCTGCAGGTTGGTCCAACACTTTGTAGTGATATATTGCCACATTCATGTTATGAAGGCTAGTGTCTCGGGAATCCACACCATTACAAACTGCTTACAATATTTTGTATTGGGAATTTCTGACAGCAAATACAGAAATACCCTTGCCCCCAGATGCTTATCCGTCATTATACTGATTGCCGATGGGTTACGAGATTTGATTTTTCTTGCTGATGAACCGCTATATATATGTAACACAATAAAAACTGCTATTTTAGGCTTTGTTTCTTTTTCTGGTGTGAGGTTAGCAATGATGTTAACCATCTTCACTCAAAAGATCAAATACCAAAAAAATATTTTATTTTTTTTCTCCATTCTGTTTATATGGCATGAATGTAGCATGTATCTTGATAGCTATTGGTTGGATTTTTAGAGGATGAATCTCCAAATTTTCACGACCAAAATTAATGTACACCAACATGCTAAATATATACGTATATTACTATGCTAACTGAAGTAAAGTACATGCTATAATCAGCATGCTAACATGGCAAATACTACTACTACTACTTGTGTTTTTCCCATCCAGCAAGGGTATAAAGTGGTTGCTTCAGCATTAACACTAAAACCACCGATGGGTAAAATTTACCCGCGGCTGTTTTTCGATTGTATGTAACTTTGTTTCAATAAAAATATTCTAAGTCTTCCAGTCTGTGACTTTTACTAAAAGTGTGTTATGTAGCACCCCAGATTCATTTTTTAGAAATTACCTTTTATACCTATAAGCGCCAGCAGGTAAAATGTACCCCTATACAGAATGTAGGAATTTTGTGTTAAATAAACTTCTATGTTGCTATGGCAACGCCTTTTGTCTAAAGGCACGGTCACACCTGATGCAGGCGAGTGACCGTCTCCTGCTGAGACGAATTACACCAAAGCTGACCTCTATGCAAATGCAAAGATGCAAAAAAAAGATAGAAAAAGCAGAAGTGCTGACTTCCTTTGCATAGTCTCTTTTCTGCTAACACCTGTGACTAATGACTTTCATCATTATTTCTATAATTCTGGAAACTGTTTGTGGTGTTTTCTGTCCATATTATAAATTAAATGGGCATCTAAGGCTGTATTTGTTATTAAAACTGAAATAGTACATTTTAAACAAAGCAAAAAAATTATTATTTTGTTTGCTCAAAACAACAGCATATCCCATATCTCTTCTGCACACTGTCTAAGCCTCATGGGAGCTATTCCAATTTCTTCTATTTCATAAGGCTAAAATATCTTCTGGTTGTTATGTAATCTCATTCTGTCGGACACCTTGCCAAAAATGTCAAACTACAGCCCTGCACAACTACCTTAAATGAATTCCCTATTTTCATCATCTCAGTGGAGTGAGTATTGAGACGGTGCACTCATATCAGGATAACATGGTGTGTTGAGGGAGCCTCATGTTGAATAATGTGTGTCTTAAACAGGTGACGAGACACCTGGAGCCGCGTATAGAGGGTGAGTTTGATCTTTCAGATGAGCGTAGGTAGAAGACAGATTGGCTGCTTCTAAACCTTGCATGTGATGCAACCTTGAGTTCATATCTGAAAGCGGTGTGACGTGAACAGGTTAGTGACTCTGATATTAAAATAAATTGCACAATTACATAGTGGGCACCGTACGAATGGATGAGCATGAACAGAGAGCAAGAACAGAAATGAAAGTTAGTTGTAGTTTAGCAGTTCTTCATTGATCTTAAATACCTCAACCTTGTTTAACATTAATAAAAGTCCTTGAAATGAATTCAATAAATGACACAAGCTCCCTGATCATAGCTAACTCTTGATTATCAGTTTAGCTGAACGGGATCATAATGAGGAAAACCCACAATAACAGAAGTATAAATACATGCCTGGAGGCAGTAGTTGGTGAAGCGATGTTTAAATCTCGTGCTGTGAGGTCTCAATTACGTCCTCAGATGTAATGAGTGTGTAATGAGAGTAATGTGAGTATGTGCGTGCATGTGGGTCTCTGATCTGTTTGTGAGTTCACAGACATGATGTAATAGTGTAGTTCATGACAGTCCAACACACATGAACACACATACAACGATAATCTATACCTTCCTATTTCCCAGCAGGCATTTCATCGTATATATTGCATGTTAACAATGCATGCAATGTGCAGTCTATATGACAATAATGAGTCACATTTGAACAGACACACACACTCACAGAACCGCTGCAGGGATGATTTCACCCATTTAATCAACAAAGAACAACGTCTGACTGGGTCACAGAGCTTCAGTGATAGTGGGTGGAAACACGGACATTGCCAGACTTTCGTACATTTTAAACCAAAAAAAGTCCCAATTTTTGGCTTGTTTATTCAAAGAAAAAATGTCATGTCTCCATATCTGCAGTCCCTTTGTTGAAAATATAAATATTAACTTGGCTTTCTCCTGTGCTCCCGTACAAGCCAATAGGCACTCTCTGTCACACCCGCTCTCATTTAAAAGCCTTTTCTCTTGTGTATTGTCTTGTACCTGTTCTTTCCTGTTTTCTTTTCTTTGTTTTTATGCCCCTTGTTTTCTGGAAGGCTTCTGTGACCGCCTTGTTTGTGCTCCATAAATAAACTTTCCTTGACATGACTGTTGGCTACGGCTTTGCTGCTAACAGGACAATATAATCTGGAGGGTGACAAGAAAGAAAAGAGAGAGAGGTGGATTACATAAGAGGTCGATACTGTGTATATCTCAGCTGAAAGCATCGTAAGACTCCATCTTCATAAAGTATGCTAAATGAGGTTAAACTTAATCTCATGAGTAGTTAAGTTGTTACAAATATCAGCAACAAGTCAAGTCAGTTTTATCATTATAGGCCAATACCACAAATCATAAACTTGCCTCATGGGGCTTAAAGCATACAACACCCGCTGTCCTTTCACATGGAAAAATGGAAGAAACCTCAGAAAGAGCAACAGAGGAGGGACCCCTCTTCCAGGACTGACAGACATGCAATAGATGCCTTGCCATCGTCATCGTACAACTGGGATGATTCAACCAGGAAATCTTTAAAACATTTATTGGAAAACTAAGCCTCACACAGCCAGACTTGCTTTTAGGTACATCTGGAAACAACCATTCAAGATTCAGAAGACGGATGAGTCAGCAAGTGTCCAGTCAGGTGTAGGAAGAGTTTGTGTTGATGTCGTAGTGAGGGATAAAAACTGTCAGTCCTCTAGCCTATTTGAAGTGACGTCTGTCCAGACCACAGCGAGCACAGAAAACAATTGTGGTCTGCCTTTTTCAGGCCATGGCAAATTCACCCTGAACCAACAAAAAAAACTGATGAACATTAGGGATCTGATTCTAAGACCTCTGCCATCTGAGTTAGCATTTTAGCACTTGAGGTTTCTTCATCTCAAAGTCAATTGTTTTGGGGGTTTTTACTTAGATGCCTGAAATAAGGTCTGTGGTTAACACAAGCTTAAGAGATTTTTAAAGTTTTGTTCTACGATGTAAAATATGTCAGTTAATATCCCACATGTGAATTTTGAAGCTTTGAAATGTTAGCTTTTTACTTCTGGCGATTGCATTCACACTTCAAAAATCATAAAAGTCGATGTGAAAAGAGTCAAATGTGAAGATTATCTTGCTGAACAAAATGTGTAAGTATCATAATCATGTGTTTGCCACAGAGCTTATTTTCTGCAATAATCCAAAATCCAATGGAAAAATCCCATTGTCTTTTTGTCGAGGGAACCAGTGCGATGCTAACTTCCTGGTTGGCCTACAAAAATACGTCATCCCTGTAGCACTCTATAGGCTAAGTTGTAGAGTTTGGCTCTATCCTAGCCTAGCATATGATAGCTATATGACAGCTTTATGGCCAGGTTTAATTTCAGTCGAAGATTTTGTGTTATAGTCAACCATTCATATTGAAACAGCTGTGCAAACACTTCTGAACTAACATCAGCAATATACTTGTGTCCAGACATCTCAAAACCGTGCAGTTGGCAGCTTTGGACAACTATGAATATTGTTTGTTTTGGCACTTTGCTTGCACTGGTTTTCAGCAATTCTGCCAGCTGTCATATCAAGATAAAAATGTTTTCTGAGACATGTCAGATCAAACTGGAAATAAGAGGCGCTGAGCTTTAAAGGCAGGTGCAGGAGAGAGATATTCTACACTTGGTCAGTCCACGTTAATCTCCAGCGGGAGACGGGAGAAGTGTCCGCCATCTGAGCAACTATGACATGACACTAAACCTTGAGGGTAAATGTCTCTAGAGCTCTGAAACCCAGAGCTCTGTCTGTCAGGATTAGACAGAGAGAAAAGGACAATACACACACACACACAATAAACAACAAACAACAGCAAGGAGCGTGGGACAAAACAATTCCCAGATTAGTATAATCATCTGATAAAATGAAATAGGATCAAGGCGTATTATGTTGATGATTCATGGGAAATCCCAATGATTCATACGTTTGCTTAATGGGATCACAGCCTGGCAATGATCCATTGTTTATATGCAATAAGGGTGCAAACTGCTGCATAGTGGCACACCGGTTTCTTGTGTTAATTAAAAGCAACTGGTGTGATTTTGGTTGCCTGGGAGTTGAGATCACACTCTCTATAAATCCTGTTAGTCCAGCTCATTGTCTCAGCTTTATTTGTCAATGTGCTTTGGATAATTGGATTAAAGCCTCAATAAAAAAGCCACTAAATCACCAAACAGTGACAAACAGACAGTGGGCCACATAATGTATAGGAACCTGTTTAGTATGTTATTGAACTACAATCATTATCTGTGGTGCTAAAATGAAACAAAAATAAATGATACTCCCATTAAGCTTCTATTAAAGGGGCACTCACTGATTGCACACATGAAGTTTATTTTACTCATCATGAGGAGTACTACTCAAACTTTGACAACATTTGTAAAATGTCTTCTGTGTCTAAACTCTGAAGAAGTAGCCCTGATGACAGATGGCCATTGATGGCTTGCAAAAAGCCTGCATTGCCACTGGGCTAATAGAGTTTGAAAGACATTGGCATTTACCAGGTAGGGAGGGTCAAAAACAAAAAATAATGCAAAGTATCCTCACACAACGGTTTATATGATACCTTACAAAAAAAGTATTTCATCTTTTGTGCGTTTTCCTACGAATGTCCAGCAACACGTGATGCACGTGTCAATTACTGCTTGTTACATGCATACAAGCTTTTCAGAATAAACTTCCGTCTTCAAGGGAAACTACTTAGTTAGGTTTAGGCAACAAAACTACTTAGTTAGGTTTAGGAAAAGATCGTGTTTTGGGTTAAAATAACCCAGGAAGTAGCGTAACTTAAGTACTGAAGTTATGTGACAAATAAATCAACATTGACTTCTGGTTTCACACAGGGTACCAACATCGGTCTCCTGGGGGAAAGTCTGGTGTTTTTTGACCCACACATCCACCCCGACCTCCTCCCAATGCAGTGATAATCACTCTTTATACTTCCTGGTTCACGATTACGTGGATTATATACGAATAGATTTTGTGAGATATATACGAATTACAGTCCATTACTTTTCTTAGGTATAGCTATTAGTTGCATCATGCGAAATGTAGGATCCAGTGTTTTTGACCCCTATAGGGACTAAAAGTCAGGATATCTCATCCTCTGTTGCATCGATTTTGATCATTCCTTTGTTGTCCCCTCATTTTATGAACGTGCAACACTAAATCATTGGAGTAGCCCTTTAATATCAGCACATGACAGATACTGTTAGTTGGTTTGTTGCTTGTTTTTGTTTAGAAAAACTAAGGCACATAAATTGTTTAAAATACAAATTTATCAGATCCTTATCCAAACCACCATGGCCTGCACTGTGGTCTTTACTGTAGAGGCTTTGGCCTTTGCTTTTCTCTAGCTGATGTCATATCGCTGATGTCATATCGCCTTAAAAATGTAAAGAGGGTGGCATAAAGATAAACCCAGCACAAAAAACGACTAAACTGTGAAAGACAGATGACATCATGTGACTAATGGAAAGGACTGAGGAAGAAACGCAGTATGGGCTGTAAGGGTTTGACAGTAAATGCTGAAACGGTACAGTAGATGAGGCTAAAATGAGATGTGTATGAGGTTGATGTTAGTAGAGACAGAGCATTAGGGAGTCTACCAGCAGGTCCCATCACACATGTATGCACACACACACACACACACATATATACACTCACTCCTGTCTGCCTCACTGCACTCTCCACATCTCAATAATTCATCGCCGCTAAAATAAAAATGCCATCATCTCACAAGCAGAGACTCAACCACAATCAAAGATTATTCTCTAGAATAGTTTCCCTAAAAAGCAGATCAAATCAACACATAGTCTCCATCACAACATATAGCATGTGTAACAACAAAAACATTCGGACACGCTGCTGTGTCGCTGCTGTGTTTGGGTGATGCAGATGGATGGACAGGCCGTGTCATCGGTCCAGTGTACAGAGAGAAAAAGCATCCAAATTCTGCATCCTGTCTTTTTTAGCTTCTTTTTTAGGGTAGTGAATTATTCAATGCCTTGCCATCTGGGGTGGCCTCTCTGAGGCCAAAACAATTTAGGATTCAGCTGTCTTTGGCTTTGCTTAGTGCACTGCCCATATCAGTCCTGTTATAAAAGACACCCGCGTGCCACTCATATGCATCCGCAGCCACATGGTCAAACTCAAGCAAGACATTTCACATTGCTCACTGTGTATCTACTGCCTGAGAGATTTTTGCACTTTTTTAAGTATCTCATGGGATTTCTGTTGGTTGTTTGCCCTCAAACCTTTCATCATCACAGACAGTCTGTCCTCCATCTGTGAGGATTAAACCAACTATTCTTTTACTACAATGGATTTCTTTATCTGTCACAGCCTCTCCCGCGTGTTTTTCTGTCCCAATTTGCTCTTTTCCTCTCAGCAGTGACAGCGACAGTTCTTGTTTTTAAGTATTCCATGAGAACGTCATCTTGGGCTTAGCGAAACACTGATCAAAAAACGAATCGCAGATTAATCGACAATGAAAATAATCGTTAGTTACAGCCCTAGTGCACTGTCCCTGTAACTTTAAACTGTAAAAATAAAACAGAAGAGAGACAATGGCAGCAGGAAAAGTGGCTTTCTTCTTTCCTCACTGTCACTCTCACTTGTAACCACTCCCTAAGTTTCTTCTAAATACATCTGATGCAGCTCTCTCTGGCTTGAAAACCACATATACCTCTCTCTCTTCATCTGCCTCCTGTCTCTCATTCAAAGAGCAACATCCAAACAAGTGTGCCAACTCAATGACTAAGAGTTTACTATGAAGTGTTGACTCACTGATGCCGAGCCCTCTAGACACAAAACACATCTGCAGTTATGAGTAAGCAGTTTTTAAACTCATGAGAAACAACAGCAGGACAAAGCTCAGAGCTGCATATTTCTGCCCACCCACATGTAAAGCTTCACCCAGGGGCTACAGAGAAGCAGAGTCAGGGTTGTCACACACAGATGGCGTGTGATTCCCCCTCTTGCACGCTTTTAATGAGGGAAAACATCTCATCAGGTGTAGCTGTAGTAGCACACATTGGCACGTTTACTACAGCATGCAGTTGATGCTGAGAGAGACAGAGAGGAGAGGAGACGGAGGTGTGCGTGATGAGGAACTCAATGTGTCAGATAAGTTACAGCGTAAGAGAAGGAGGGGAAAAAATACAAGATGAAATAAAAAAAGAAATGTGGCATGCAGGAAGTGACAGAGAGTGGCACAAAGAGTGACAAGAGACAGAATGAGACCAAAAGCAAAAACAAAGTGGCTGCCTGGATTTCGTTGTCTTACTCTAGCAGCCAGGATGAAGTTTGATAAGAGTGACAGAGCTATGCAGTGCCTCAGCTGCAGACTGAGCCTAGGTGATAGAGAAAGAGTCATAGAAAAGAGACACTGTTAGACGAAAAAGGGGAATAAAAAGGTCAAGGAAAGGGGAAGCAAGGAAGGAAGGAAGGTGTTGGAACAAGTAGGAACATAATCCATGCACAAATTGCAGAACTTGATAACTTAATCTGAGAGCAAAAAAGCTCTCTAGATCAAGACTCACTTAAAATAAACTGAAGTTTTAGGGAGTTTAGTATTGCAGATGCAAGATTCAGATGCATACGTAAGGTGATAAAATCCCAATAAACTTCATGTTTGTACTGTTTTAGTCATCTATCTATCTATCTATCTATCTATCTATCTATCTACCTACCTACCTATCTATCTATCTATCTATCTATCTATCTATCTATATATCTATCTACCTATCTACCTATCTATCTATCTATCTATCTGCTGGGGTTTTCCCTGTTGAGTGCTGCAGCAGATCATGCACTGACACACTGAGATCTCCTTTCAGCACCACAGACAGCTCCTGAATGGGATTTCCCCTCCAGTGCCTGATTCAGCACCATGGACAGCTCCTTATACGTTTAATTGATAGAAACAATTCTTCTATATAATCTGATAGAGGTGCTGCACTGTGTTAAGGTTCTCTGTCAAGTTAGGTCCCTGTTAGTGTCATCAGAGGACCTTGGCACACATTGCAGGACATTAGGGCCTGCAGAATACCATTATGAGATTGCATCAAGTAGATTTGTGTCCACAATTAGAGCCACATCATCCAACAGAGGAAGGAAGGGGGATGTGTGCAAAAGCAATGCACCCATCTCCAGCATCACACCCATGCATGCACTTATATAAAGCAATTCCATTATGACTCCGTGGGTTTGTTGTGTAGCTATAGTTAGTTAATTGAGGCTGCTGTAAAATCACGTGTCTGGCGCGTAAAAAATGCCACTATTCTTCCTCCACCGGCCTGCTTTCCGGTATCACGTGTTGTCTGTAAGGCAAGGCAAGGCAAGATAAGGCAAGTTTATTTATATAGCATATTTCATACACAAAGGCAAATAAAAGAGCACAAAGTGCATAAGATAAAAACGAATAAAAGTATAAGTTAAAAGAAAAAGATGAAAAGGATAATAAAAACAATCAAAAGACAGTAAAGTGCAGCATTTGATCAATTAAGAAAAGCGTCTGAGAACAGTTTGGTCTTGAGTCTAGATTTAAAAGTGGCCACTGTTGGTGCATCTTTGAGCTCATTTGGAAGATGTAAGGTGAAAATGTGACTTAAATATGTCCCCAAAATTCTCCCAAAGAGCATTGAGTTGTGGTATTTAGCTACAAAACACATGTGGTATTAAATCAAATTAACATGCATAACACTTCCCAGACCTGCTATAATAACTGGCATGCACAGAGAGCCCAGAGAGAGTGTGCTCTTTCACAATGGGTAGCCCAGGACCGTGAGAGGGCCGTGAGACAATTTTTGGAACAGTAATGCAAAACAGCACTTTACTATGGACATAAATGCACTTTTCTCTGCTGCTAAACACGACTGCAAATTGGGTGTATGACTGCAAATTGTATGAAACGTTTACTTATTTTATTCTTCTATTGTTATTTTTTAAGGTATGTTAATTTTAATACGTATTTATTCAATCCTTTTTAATGCACTGACGGGAGCTGGGAGAAAAACAATATTTCGTTTCCTTCTGTGAATGCAAATACTCAGTGAAATGACAATAAAGTGAATCTTGAATCTTGAATCTTGAGTCCATTATAGGCAAAGTTGAAGCCCACCCTGTCCTGTCCTGTCCTGTCCTGTCTGTCCTGCCTGTCCTGTCTGTCCTGTCCTGTCCTGTCCTGTCCTGTCTGTCCTGTCCTGTCCTGTCCTGTCTCTCCTGTCCTGTCCTGTCTGTCCTGTCCTGTCCTGTCCTGTCTGTCCTGTCCTGTCCTGTCCTGTCTGTCCTGTCTTGTCCTGTCCTGTCTGTCCTCTCTGTCCTGTCCTGCCTGTCCTGTCCTGTCCTGTCCTGTCCTGTCTGTCCTGTCCTGTCCTGTCCTGGGAGGATTTAAAAAAAGGATTACTCACTTGCCACGGTGAGAACCAGGAGAACCAGCGCTGCTTTCACCGAGACTGCCATCGCTTCCTCCACCTCCACAGCTGGAGAGTGCTTCTCTCGCAGGTTTTCTTTCTTTTCTGCTCCAGATGTGAAGTAAGAAACAAAACCAAAAAAAAAAAAAAAAAGAAAAAAGGCAGGCTGGATTATAGCGGTTTCATTTTAAGGGATTCCGCCGGTAGCTGAGACTTGGAGGCATTAGTGGAGCGGCACTGCCTGCTGTCTGAGAGCCCACAGAGGAAGAGGAGGAGGATGGATGCTTTCTGCCAGAGACGCACCGACTCCACCGCTGCTCCTGGAGCTGTGATTGCGCGCAGCAGAAACCGGCTGTAGAGAACTGTAGAGCACCCCTTAATTCTCCTCCAGCGATGCAAACAAACAGTGTTTTCCTCGGGAATATGGGTCAGGAGCTAGTGGGGATACGCCAATCCTATTATCGCTGAAGCAGCCATTCTTCAGATGAAAGATTTAGCTCCACTGGTCCACACATCGAGCCTGCACCGCCCAGTGCGCTCCCTAGTCGGGCGTCACTTTCAATCTCTGCCGTCTTGATGGACACAGTGTGACATGACAGCAAGCAGGACGCGATAACAAGTCTGAAATCCACCCTAGGGAGGGAAGACATTAAAAACCCAGCAGCATGCCACTGAAACCAATCTTATCTTCTCCAATCAAAGGAGAAATCCCCCTCGTTGAAAATTTGACTTTAAGTTAATTAAAACACTCTTTTAAATTCAGAAGGGAGCAGCTACAGGAAGCCGAAGTGTTTTCTTTTTTGGTTGAGCTGTGGTTAAAACTACAAAAAGAAAAACTTTAAGTTCTGCACTATTAACTGATAAAGAAATTAAATCATATAACCCAGAAGCTGAAGCAGACGTTCTTGTTTTTAAGTATTTTTATTGTTTTTATGAAATGTGTTTTGATTATGTACAGTATTGTTGTTCCTGTTTTAATGTATTTCATGTGTCTTTTGTAGCTGGCATTACACCTGCCCAGGGACTGCAGTTGAAAATTAGCCAAGATGGCTAAACAGGCACATTTACAGAAATGTCTATTAATGTGCACTCTAGAGCTGCAACGATTTCTTAATTAGTTGTCAACTAATCACCAACTGTTTTGATAATTGCTTAATCGGTTTGAGTATTTTTTAAGAAAAAAAAAGTAAAAATTCTCTGATTGTGTGAATATTTTCTGGGACATTTGAGGACTTCATCTTGGGCTTAGCGAAACACTGATCGAACAACTAATCGATAAATCGAGACCCAGCAGCAGCTACTGAAAACAATCTTATCTTCTCCAATCAAAGGAGAAATCCCCCTCATTGAAAACTTACTTTAAGTTAATTAAAACACTCTTTTAAATTCAGAAGGGAGCAGCTACAGGAAGCCAAAGTGTTTTTTTTTTTTGGTTGAGCTGTGGTTAAAACTACAAAAAGAAAACTTTAAGTTCTGCACTATTAACTGATGAAGAAATTAAACCCAGAAACTGAAGTTGTGTTAGAAGCAGGTCTTAATCCCATTGTGTGGTTTAGTTGTTTGTTCCCTCACTGAGGCTGGGAAGGATGAGGGTGTGGAGGTCATGATGTTTCATATAGGTAGCATGAGAATCTGTAAGTGTTGGCAGCCCGCCATTTGAAATAGAAATAATCCAATGAATATGATTGTTTTATTGAGCCATATTGTCCACTGTGTTTCCTCACCATCATCACTACAGGGAGGTCAAAGGTCAGGGTCAGCTAAAGGACAACAATGGAGCTGGGGGAAATCAGTGTCTTGCTCATGGATGCTTCAGCAGCAGAGATCCAGAAGACAGTCCTGTAATTCAAGAGGCTACCGAAAGCTGCAATCTCAGTTATTGTCAGGCGTGGTAATATCAATAACGAGAGCAAAACAATAACTGCTAATCAAATCTGCCTTTCTGCAAGCAGGCCAATTACAGTTTCATGTCAGGTGGGAAGGTAGGGGAACCATGATGGGCAATACTTTTTATTGCAAACTCATAATGTGGTGAAGCAGTCTCAGCTGGTGGGTCATGGGGTCTGATGAGGAAAATAGGGGCGTGTATGTGTGTGTTTGTGGAAAGGCTGCAGGCTTCCTCAGTCTGCACACGTCAATGCGGTATAACTGCCCCAGAGGTCCCTTCGGTGATGTGAGCAGGAGAGAGGGCAGGAGGAAGACATGGCCTTAAATGTGCTTTACAAAATGACTCTAGCTAATTATTTCGCTGCATGAACACAGAGGAAGAAGAGGAAGCAATGTGGGACAAATAGTACAATGTAAATGTAAATCAGCTTTTATTGTCACACAGTACATAGTACACAGCACAGCAGTGAAATATATTCTCTGTGTTTAACCCATCCTAGTATTAGGAGCAGTGAGCAGCTACTATATTGTGTCCAGGGAGCAGTTTTGGGGGTCCCATGCCTTGCTCAAGGGCACCCTGGCAGTGCCCAGGAGGTGAATTGGCATCTCCCCAGGTACCAGTCCAGTCCACAGTCTGTACTCGGTCTGTGTGGGGACTTGAACCGGCAACCCTCCAATTACCAAATCCCTACAGACTGAGCTACTGCCGCCTCTCCAAATCAAAAATTGTGAAGAAGGTAATTAAAACTTTTTGTAAAAACTGACAGATAAAAAAAAAAAAAAAAATTGAAGAAGATAATATATTCAATGTGGAGAAAAAGGTGAGGAGACTAGGGAAGGAATAGTCCAAATACACTTTCCCTCTCTTACCAAGAGTTAGATGTGAAGATCGATGACACTCTCTCAGCAATAAGCTTATTTCCCAAAATGTCAAACTGTTCCTTTAAGCCTGACACAGACGGTGCTCCTGAGAGTTGGAAAAAGAAGCAAAGCAACCAACTACTGAACAAATGTTGAGTAATATGTGACTCCTCAAACATGTGCAGAGAAGAGAAGATGCAGGAACACAGTGTCCAACTCCTACCTGAACTTTGGTCGCCTCACTCCTTCCCTCATAGAACAGAGGCATTTTACGGTTCATTCATTCATTCATTCATGCACACACACACACACACACACACACACATACAAACGCTGCATAAAATTAACCTCTAGTCACAGCTCCAAATGCAACCAAATTGTATTACCCTCCCATCACTCCCCATTACAGCCACACTTTAGCAACATGCGAGCATCCGCCTCCCAAAGTCCCCGCCTGTCTCTCCTAATGAACATTATCTCTGCATCCTAAAAGCAATGGAGAGGAGCAGAGGGAGGCCAGATTTAATCAGGGCTACTTAGAGCTCGCTGTGGGGTCTGCTGGGGCTCTGAAGAGCCAGCCAGCAAGCAAGCACACACACACTCTCAAAGGATAAAATCTATGAACAATTTGTTCCGATGTTATGTAAATACTATAACTGATAGCTGAAAGATTAGCAACATTATATGCATGCACAAACACACTAATACACACATTCCTGTCATATGGAAGTTATTGCAATTATCAGTTTAAAACCTGTAAAAAGAGTTTATCTAAACACACAAGTTATAATTTATGAATGGGAAACTCAGACGTGCTCCAGTACATCTGACAGTATCATCATTACTTGGGGAGTTCCACTGTATATGTGGAAAAAAAAAGTAGTATAAACCCTTTTGTGCCACCAGAGGGAGCTGCGCAAAGTCTGACACATGTCCTCAAGTGATGTCACTTGAGTCAGCGTCAGTTGGGTCTGAAGACTACGAGTTTGGAAATGAAAAAAACAAAATCCGGGGGTGTGGAATTAGAAAGAAGTGAGTTTACCAGACCTCTGTAGCCCGATCTTCATCTCTGCTTGAGGCTATAGCGGATTGAGGCTACATTAGCCGCTACTAGCACAGCACACTTGAATCTCTGACTGAACTGTCGCCGATCGAGTTGCATTATGGATATTGTAAAGCCGATATCTCAAATTCTGCCAGACCATTTTTATCCGATTTTTTCACACTGTCCATCGTGAGTACGACAGGGTTATACTGTAGGTGTGTAATGCTAAGTCAGTGGAGTACTCTTTTAATAATATGGAAAAGTCACAATCACCTCTGCAATCTCACAAATATCTTGAATTGTCTGATGATGTGAACGCTCAAAGTTGTAAGACATTCCAATCTATGACACGAATGCAGCATCAGAGTTTTAGAGACCTCACCAGCAACCTGACCAGAGGTCCAATCAGCCTAAATCAAAGTTAAGTAACACCTGTGTGAGTGTTCAGGGCCTTTGAGTCAAGTCAAGTCAAGTCAATTGTATTTATATAGCCCAATATCATCTCAATGGTATCTGTACAGCATACGATACCCTCTATACTTAGACCCAAGTTTCAAGTATCTGCAAATAGATCTTACTCAGATACTCGCATAAATATAGCCTCTTGAAAGGTCAAATATCCATATAAGAAATATACAATGATGAGAAAAATGAGAAAATATTCTCAATTTGTAGTTAAACCACAATCATTTAACCCTTAATCCAAAAATGTGTGATACATAAAACCTCAAGAATCGTCACTTCAGAGCATTTTTTTGTCATTTGGTCACATTTGTTCGTCATAAGATAAATACCTTTGGTTCAGTCTAAAGTGCTGAAGTGTTTCCCATTTGCATAATTATTTATCAATTCACTTCCTACAGCAATATAAATCCAAATCACTCTGTCAGCATAATCAAATGAACCACATATTGTACTCACCTCCATGTGTGTATGTAATGTATAGGCCTACACACAAACACACAGTTTGTCTACAACGAGTGTCTCCTCCTCTTTACGCTCCTTACAGCAAACTCACAACATCTGCATCTATTTCCCAACAGCTGCATCATCATATTGTATATCATTTCAGTGGATTTAGTTTACTCCTCTCCAAATTACCTCCTCACCAGCCTCCCTCTCATCTCACACTGTTTGTTTGCCTTTAGGCAGCGTAGTCAGAGACATTGTGCCCCGGTGAAGTGGCCCATTCCCCCGCTGCATTAATGTTATCATAAATTCATATCACTAGGGGACATTTGTGTCTTGAACTGGGGTTTTCTATATTCCAGACTGGTAGCCTGTCACAGCTGGTCGTTGTCCTGCCCCGGTGAGGCAGAATCAGTATGATGGGACCTCCTGGATGTGTAGTGATGAATGTATCTCATCATCTATCTTTATCTCTTTCTAGTCTTCCTGTTGCGTCATCGTTGCTTGCCTTCGGTCTTTGTCTCTTTTATTTGCACTTTTACTTACTCCACTTTTGTCCTCTTGTTCCATTGATGTGCCTGCCAATGCTCCTCTTCCTCTTCCTGACGCTCTCCTCTCATCTATCTTGAACCAAACAGGCATATAAACCCCGCTGAGCTCCCAGTGGGTGGGATAAAAATGTTGGGAAAATGGCAGGAATCTTATCAAGGCTGAACTCAATTAAATGTTCTGACAGGTCCCGCAGCCTCAGAGCATGTCTCCATGCTGTTTCTGAGTGTCCCCGCTGCTCTGCTACTTAGTGGTTGATTAGGTTTTCTGTAACATTGCAACGGAAGGTGGGTTTCTGTGAGAGCCCCAGGTTTGCCCCCAAAACATTTGGAAGTCTAGGAAGTGAGCAAATGCATTGAGTATGTTCTAATTTTCAGGATTTCACATACAGTATGGATACTGTCCTTATCTGAGTGCTACTGGGTTAAATGTTCGTTAAATGTTCGTATTGGAAAATTCCCCTGAGAGTAAATTATTTTAAGCATACAAATGCTAAAAAGTATTGGTTGATCAATTTTTAGAACAGTCTTACAGGGTGTGCAGGGTGGTGTGTACATGCATGTCGGTCCGTCTTTATGGCAGCCCTCCTCCACATAAAGCCTCTCATGTCATCTTTACTGCAGGCCAAGAAGATTCAGCACTGCACATAATCCAGAGGCAACAACAATCTGACAGGCTTGGACCCCACACACACGTAATGTTGAAGAAATATGACAGCGTTACACAATTCAGCATGTTCCTGTGACACAGTCACGTTTCCTGTTCAGAGACGAGCGAGGAAGATGAGAAGGAGACTGAGCAGTTGGTGGTGAATGTTGAAATGACTGAAGATAATGTAGTGGATTTAATTTACAAAAGCATAATTGCAATTATTTTACAAAAAGATATTTAAAGTTGTTTTTTTCCCATAGATATTAACATGTTTGGATCGCAAACTGTTTCCATTTGTTCATTGATTTGAGGAAGAACTCATTTAGTCTACAGGCTGACCGTAAAGTGAATCACATTATGATGACTATAGTGCATTTTTTTTTTTTAAAGTTCCCATCACACATTACTCCTTCCATTCACCTCTGATCTCAACTCTGAAAATGCATGCAAGGTAAATAGATGTAGGCCTACAATTTACAGACTGAACTTTTGATTAGTGTGGAAATAACGTTTAACTTATTTAAGCATATTTAAAATTTGGTGTGTTTGTTTGTTTCGCTTCCAAACTAATAAAGGAGTATGTCGCACATTTCTGTTTGTTTAGCGCCTCGCTGACTTTAAAATGTGTCTTCGTTGTTTTAAGTTAGAAAGAGCGTGTATGTGTAAGCTAGCAAAGACGCCATCTTGGCTCCGCCTGCCGTGTTAATATAATTTATATATAACAAGCAGTTATCTATTTGTAACGTTACTTTGTGGATGTGTAAAGCAGTAGCTGCCGTATATTGTGCAAGTCATACTTAATCTGGGATGTTAGAGCCGCATTTTATGTGTAATTGGAGACTAATAAATTCATTTGTAAGTGTTGACAGCCGTCGCTAGATGGCGCTGCGGTAGAGCTGCCGTCATTTTGGTTCTTAACAGAGTGAAATGACCCGGAAGTACCTAAGTAGTAGCCATGACAACAGTTGTTAGAATTCACCAAAAGTTAAAGGGACTGTTTGTAATTTTCAGAAATGCTTGTTAACAGCGACACATGTGGCCGTTAAGTCAATGAAAGTCAGCGTCGGGCTCGCGCTTGCTTGCTCTAAATAGACATGAACGAGCATCGCTCAAAACAGTGAGGCAACACACGTCAGCTAAAATCACAATATCACTCTATATCTCAGCTGCTTGGCAGTAATGTTAGCTGACCAGACGAAGGTCTCTCCATGAATCACTGCTGGCTTTTCCTGCCTCAGCCTCCGGGGCTGAAGCAGTAAGAGAAACATTATCGTCTCCCGACTGCACCCGCAGGGAGACACCAGAGTTTTGGTCGGAGACGACAACGTTTCTCTGTGCGGAGCCCCGTCACTTCACAAGACACGGGAAACCTCTGTTGGTCTGGAGGAGCTGCAGCATTTATTTCTGAACAAACGTCCACTGTACATTCACTAGATATTCTCAGAGCTAAACTAACTCTTCTGCAGTGTGTAGTGAGCGCGCATGCTCGTCTAGAGGTGGAGCGAGACAGCGAGAACGCGCGCGCTGTGTGAGTGAAGGCAAGCAGATGCACCATTTTGCCTTTCATAATAACAAACGATATGCTTATCTTGCATATTATTATCATACGCTGATACACTAATTGGGATTCATGTTTAATATGAGTGGACAGTGACAACCATTTCGTTTCACTTTATTGTTAATTAATTATTTATTTCGAACATGTAACAAATACCTACGTAAAAAAACAAAACAAGAATAACAAATAAAATGAACAGTAAACAATCGATTAACAAATAATCAACATAAATAAACATTACATGTCCGAAAAGAAGTTGGAAGAAGAACAGCCTACACTTACAGTATATGGTCCTACCCCTTCTCCATAACTCGAACAATTATATTTGTAATAGTATGGATATTTATAATATTTTTATTGTTCAACACAGACCATTTCAGTAGAGACATTAAATATATGACAATAGAATAGAAATAATTTTGTTTTACTTTTGTATGGCGGACGTTTTACTGTCATCCCTTGATAATACAGCAGAGATTGTCATTTGTGTAAAGTTAAAAATGGTAATATTTTTGGTTTTGTTTTCTCCATAGCTCTTACGGTGTTTTCGCAGTGTGGTCACAGCATACTCTTTGGACCAAGTAAAGCTTTTGGGAATCATCAGTAAGAGAGTCACACCATCATCCTGTCAGGGATGCTACAAACCAAGTGAGTCTCCTTGTATTTTATTTGACAAATCAATCCTTACACGGTAGAGCAGACAACCATGATTTGACAGGTCAGAAGTGTGTGTTTCATCAGATTAATACACAAAAGCTTGAAAACTGTATTTTTGCACGCACACATTTTTGGCTGTGTTAAAAATGAATCTATCTACATACTCGTAGTTGGCTTGAAAGGTAGGTGTGGCTTTACATTTCATATTTCCAGGTGCACTCACATGAACATGAACACTCATGAATAATAAAGTGTTCCATACTGTAGCTCATCTCCTGGAATGACTCGTATTCCTCTCAGTTTCAATAGCAGTGAACCAAAGTATAGCCTACTATAGGTGACTCTGTCTCTATTGGTGGGTTGGTTACTCACTCGTTGCTAATTGAATTAAATAGAAGATGACAGGATTCAAATGGCTTATAGCAACATTTCACCTCCCATTTTCAATGCTTGGATTATAAATGAGCTGTTGAATCAACAGGAAAGAGATCCTTCAGATGTGTATATAACATTTCTGACAGCGCTGACCTCCAAAGCCAAAGAATGGGAACAGGATATACAGTTTACAGTACCAGTATTTCTGTGCAGAATTGATTGCTGTCGTATCTTTTTCAAAATTCAAAATATAGAGCTTCGAAGTTAAATTTTGACTGAAGAAATAGCAAAATATTATCTCAAGGTACATTAAGTAGCTATTTACTTCTCATACATGTTGGCTAAAAAAGTTGAGCTATATTTGACGGGGTTTCCATCCACCTGTTTTTCGCAAAAAAAGTGCACTTAGCTAGGGTGGAAAAGTTGGTTTATCTATTAGGGATGTTATTAATTAACCGTTTAACCTGTTTGTGTATCGGCTTATCGTTGCAGCTGGGCAGCTTGTTAGACACTAAAACAACAGCACCGCTGCATGCGACGCACTAATCTTGTCGGTTAACAGTTAATAATCGGTTAACGAGGGTCGGCTATCTGTTAGAAAAAAAATTTAAAATAAGTATCCCTGTTATCGATAAAAGACAAATGCAACAAAATGCAATGGAAACTTGCCGCCGAGTAAGTCAAAACGTACATGAAGCATGTGACTTAAACGTCCACTGAATAGTCGAAACATGCCGGCAAATGAAAACATCAGATCCGTGTGGAGTGGCGAGGAGACAGTAACGTTCCTCAATTAATCGCCACATGGTTGCTGGAAATAATTTGTGTACACTGGATGTTTGTATCCATTTAAAAAAACAATTTGGTTATAATTGCATTGGATGATAGAAAATCCAAATCACCTGCAAAAAAAGAGGAGTTGTTGAAACTTGTTGTAAAGGGGCCAAAACCAACAGGTGAATGTGGAAAGAACAGACCAAAGAGAAAAGCAGAGAAAGGGGAACATTTCCCTCCTCAGTCCTTCCTCAATGGTACAGTCTGCTCACTGATTGTGGTGTTTTAGACCTTATGTCGTAGACAGCTGTCATTCATCAATGCATTTGTTAACAAGGATATTGAATAAGTTGGGTATATTGCTCCATTTCATGTTACTTTTCATGACCCGCATCTCACCCTGTAATTGTGGATGTGTATTTTGTGCGTTTACTGCACCAGACAATACAAAATAGCAGGTACACGAAAACTGCCAGGCTCTCACAGATGTGAGAGTTAGTCTGTTGAGTTATGGCACATCACTGTCAGAAGATGACTTATGTGACTTATATTGGCCCATTTGCTACTCTGAGCTGTTGGCCAACCCTTCTTGGAGACAGAAACCAATACTTTTCCATTTTCATTGTTTCAAAACGTTGCCTTGGAACAGTCACAAATACAGCAATAAATTGTATTTCTATGGCCTGACCTGCCATACTGGCATGGGCCGGCATTAAACCCAGAATAAAAAAAAAAGACCCCTCCAGACAAATCATCAGGCCAGCTGCCGGCTGGCATCAGATGCGCTTTTCAGGCTCTTAAATAAAATCGCATCAGTGGAGAAAACTGATGTAACACCATAACCATGGAGGCTTTAAAATGATAACCAAAGGGACAGAGAAGCGATCAACAAGATATAGAGATGACAAATATGGCAGATATTGCTTAAATCAAAATATAATTCTAGTATTAGAGCATCATTCATTGCAGCAGTAAAAGTATACTTTATGTGTCTGCATGTCCATTTGTGTGTTATGTGTGTGCGTTAAGCTCCTATCAAAAGTAGGGCGGGATGACACAGCTATGTCCTGATTTGATACTATCACGATACTTGGGTGCCGATTCGATATGTATTGCGATTCTACAAGTATTGTTAATCGATATTATGATTTATTGCAATTTGTCAACTTTTTTAACACTGGACTATGGGGAAAAAGTTGAATCATACACTTCTAGTGACTTTTTAAAAAAATGTTATATTTAAAATTTTATGTTAAAAAAGTCATGATAAAGTATGTCATAAAAAAATAAAAAGTCATAGTATAGTATGTCCAAAAACTTAATGAAAAAACCTCATAGAATAGTATTTCGAAAAATTTCATGGAAAAAAAAGTCATTGTATAGTATGCCGAAAATGTTTATGTAAAAAAAGTCATAGTATAGTATATCGAAAAAATTCATGAAAAAAAGTCATAGTATAGTATGTCGAAAAAGTGTCAAATAATGTTGAAAAAAAGTCATAGTATAGTATGTTGAAAAATGTCATGAAAAAAAGGCATAGTATAGTATGTCGAAAAATTAATGAATCATGAAAAAAAGTCATAGTATCATGAAAGAAAATCAAAGTATAGTATGTTGAAAAAAAGTCTTACATTACTATGTCGAAAATTGTTATGTAAAAAAGGTCATAGAAAAGTTTGTTGAAAAATTGTATGTAAAAAAATCATAGTATAGTAAGTTGAAAAATGTAATTGAAAAAGTCATAGTATAGTATGCCGAAAAAATGTATGTAAAAAAATTCATAGTATAGTATGTCGTAAAAGAAATAGTCATAGTATATAGTATGTTGAAAATTTTATGAAAAAAAGTCATAGTATTAAATTGTTAAAAAAGTTATGTAAAGTGAATGTCATGAAAAAAATCATAGTATAGTATGTTGAGAAAAAAGTCTTGGAAATAGTATGTCGACATTTTTTATGTAAAAAGTCATAGTATGTTGAAAAATGTCATGAAAAAAAGTCATAGTATAGTATGTCGAAAAAATTCATGAAAAAAAACTCATACTATAGTATGTCGAAAAG